>JANRGW010010894.1:0-26801 GCA_024733675.1 Psilopsiagon aymara
AATGGGTTGCCCAGGGAAGTTGTGAATGCTCCATCCCTGGTGGTGTTCAAGGCTGGGTTGGACAGAGCCTTGGGTGACATGATTTAGTGTGAGGCGTCCCTGCCCATGGCAGGGGTGTTGGAACTGGGTGAGCTTAACGTCCTTTCTAACTCAAACCCTTCTATGATTCTATTATTTTATATCTTTATTCAGGGTTACAGAAGACGGGTGTTAGATTAAACCTTTCACATGACTCAGATTATCAGAGCGCACTGCTGTTGCTCAAAGAAACAAGGTGAATTTAAGCAATTCATGGACCAGTCCATAATCTGTGGAGAAAAGATTCCTTTGTAGAAAAGATAAATCCCCTACACTGCAGCCTCAGTAGCATATTTAAGCTCAGGCTCAGTTGAATCCTCACTCTGAAACAGGAACTCAATGAGTTTATCCTGTAGCTCTCATTGGAATAATGGTTTTCGTGTTGTTTCTAGTCAGTGTTTAGAAAATAAAGCCCACACCTGTCCTAATTCTGTCAGCAAATGAAATGTGCAAATTATAACTTCTGCACACAAAAGAGACCTTTTCATAATCATCTCCTCCTTCCTCTTTCATTCATCAGCAAAAGGTTGAGCAGCATCATAAACTTCATTCTGTTTGAAAAGCTTCTTACCACCCTTCTGAATGGGCTCTGTAACGTCCTTCTCTTCTTTCCCCTCTCTTGTCTTCCTTTCAATAATGGTATAGTAAGAATCCCATCAAACTTTCCTCATGTGTCTTGTTTGACATTCCTGGTGGAGCTCCTGGCTTTGATGGTGACTCCCTGCAGCTGAATCACTGCATTCTTGTGGTGGTGATGGTGGGACTTCTAAAAACACACAATTTCAGTAGAAAGTGGCTGCAGATTGTCAACTGACTGGTGTATCTGGGAGTTATGGAGGATCTTAACATCTTCTTTCCTGGATTCAGTCCTTACTATGCTTGAATGGTGAAATTTCCATGATGCTGGAAGTGTTGTGCTGTGTTTCTTACCACCCCTGGGCTATGACAGGAAAATCGTGTTAAATAGATATATCCCAGGGCAGCATTAGGGCTGCTGGGCGAAAGATTCACCTCCTGGCTTGCTTCTGAATTCTAGAATTCCATATTATTCCCATTATACTATTCATATCATTGTTTTCAAACAGACTATGAATCTGTGTCTGGAAATGTGAATGGAATATTTGCCTTACAAGAGGCTGGCAGCTTCAACCATGCCCTGCCCTGTAGAAAGTGCAGGAGAGGGACAGTATAAGCAGGATGCACTATGGAAATGTTCCTGTATTGTATTTGAGGAATTCAGACTGATTTTTCCAGCTGCCTAATAAAGTATATGATAATAGAGCACAAATACTGAGCTAAAAACTGAGTTTGCAAGGAGGAGCTCTGTGACAACGTATTCTTGCACTATCTAAGTAAAAACTGCACCTGTGATCACCATGAACATGTTTCTTATCATGCTGATGGCACATACTAGGTATGCTGTGAAACATGCCGTTTCCCAAGACAACTGGAATTGGGCCATTGCAGGATAAGTAAAACAGATAGGCTTCTAAATTAATATTGTTCATGGATAAAGGTTTCTGTATAGATCTTGCCAATCATAAATCTCTGTTTTTTAGGCCTTTAATTAGCTTAAAATAGAGTTGGAACTGATCAGCTCAATGCCTGGCATATGAGTATATAGCATAAGAATATTTGGTGCATTTTATATTGATTTCATGCCTTAGATTCCTTACCATATATCCATTTTCTCTCTGACATTCCTAGCATCACTGTGCTAATTTCAAGGGAGGGAAGGAACTGAAAAGACTTTGTTTCAACTAGCCCATAGAAAGTTGCTCCTTGCTCCCCTTCAAGCCATGATGACTTGGGATGATCAGAGGTTCTGGAAGCAGTTGTACTTCCAGGAAAGGAAGACAGGTGATATACCAACTTATAACAGCTCATTTTTTGTATAAGAGCTCCCCATGTTTGTATTAGGGGAATGTGTTCAGTGTGGGATCAAATGAAAGGCCTCATAATGGGGCAGAATAGGGTCGTTTTCTGTTGAGTTCCCTGACTTCTCATCAAGTGCTTTAGGTGCAGGATGAGTTTACCTATGAAGCAATTAATGTGTACTCTGGGAAACTGTAGTATTGATTTAAAGTGACAGATAAGCACAGCCTGGCCTTTCCCCTACTGTCATCCTGTCTCGTGACCTTAGGAGAGCCTCTGTGCTTCCTACTCACAGCCTCGCTCCATTGTTGTGTGCTCCCCTAATGACACTGCTCAAATGGGTTTATTTGCAAGAACTAAGTCTCCCACTTGTGTTTAAGCCTCTGGGCTGACCCTGAAGCCCACTGGTGCTGTTGACCTGAAGCCCGCTGGTGCTGTTGACCTGAAGCCTACTGATGTTGTTGACCTGAAGCCCACTGGTGCTGTTGACCTGAAGCCTACTGATGTTGTTGACCTAAAGCCATTGGATCAAGTTGTTGGTTAGAAAAGCTGCTTAGCAAACCTCTGATAGAGCTAGGAATGGGCAGAAAATTGAGTTTTGGACAAATTGCAAGAGGTTTCTATGGAAGTTTTCAGATTAGTTTTGTCCTCAGTTGCCTCCCCAAATAGCCTGGAGACTGAGTGTGAATGGCTGAGCAGATCTTTTCATGACTGCGGAGATCTCCTTTCCTTTGGTGCTTGTTCCACAAGATGAGGGTAAACAGTGCTATTGCTCCTGGGCTGTGTGAAGGCTGATAGAGAAATCTATCTATGCTATGAAAGTCAGTATTATAAAAGTAATATCATTCATTTCACCCTGTGAAGTGGAAAAAGGACTTTCCACAATCACTAACTGTGACAGCTCCTCGATAAAAACCCCAATTTTGGAAACCAAGGGAACCCACAATCAGCAAATCTGATCCCAAATCCTTTTCTAGGGATTGCTTCTGCAGTGTTCTTATAGTTCTTAGACTGGGATCTGATTTTGAACTGATTAGAACAGCAATTATAAGACTAAAGCTGAAACTCAGACTTGAATCACCCTTTATGCCAAATCCTTACCTTGACTCTTTAAGAATTCTGAATTTGAGCACAGTATCTTGATCTCAGAGCCACGCCTGCATGGTGCCAAATGCCCTAGAGATGTCCTAGCTACCTTTAGCTGGTTTCTCCATGCTACCTTCTAGTGGGTTTATATTGCAGAAGGTGCCCCAAAAAGCAGCAGATTCTTAAAGCACTGCAGTGACTGGATATGACTGGAAAAACCACATAAATCATTTTTATGGTCAACAAATAGTTATGATTTTATTGAGCAGTAGAATACACACACAAAAAAATGTTCTTTTTGAGTTACTGATTTATTTAAGAATTAAATAATTAGGACCTGTCCTATAAGGAATATGGGGTTGATGTTTTAACAACTCATAGAACAAATCTGAAGTGTTAGGCTTTGTTAGGAAGGCTTCCCGGGGAAAGCATCTACTTGAAGAGCCCATGCCTAGGACATTGTAGCCTGTTACAGAAAGAAAATGATGTATTTGCTCTTAATGATGACCTAAAATCCAGCCGGTGTGATCAGCCCTTGTAGCAACAAGTGGTGGTGCTGGAGATATGCCCTGATGAGGCTCTGCTGGTGCTCTAAGCCTCCCAAGCCTTGTTTCAGTAAGCAGTTGGGATCTCAGACTCCTCAAATCCATGCCTAAAGGAAATCAGTTCAGTGCAAGTCCCCTCGTTCCCATTGTGCCTCTGCCTGGAAACATGGGGCTAGACTTCTAATTAGCTCACAAAGCTGGCACAGACCCAGTGCTGAAAGTCAGGGCCACAGCTTTGACCTAGCTCAGCCAGAGGGCAAGAGAAGCACGTGCTCTGTGGAGGACTGAAATCCCCTATTGAAGGGCACTGTGTGTGTTACACTCATCGAGGGTGAGCTCAATGCAAGATCCAGCTCACAACAAGGTGTCTAGTGATGCTGCCAGCCTCTGCTAGCTCTTTTGAGCCTGTGCTCTTTCTTGCCTTGTGGAGAATACGGGACACCTGATTTCAAGTTGCTTTTTCTTCTCTCTCCAACCCCTTGGTGTTTTTTCTCCCAGTCTATCCTCCATCCCTCCCCAGCCTGTTCCCTTCACATTTCTCCATCTCTATAGTTTTCCTCAAACACGTGCCTATTTCTGTGCTTCCCAAAGCTTCTTTTGCCTTCACTGCATTTGCTCCAGTTAATGTCTTTCTCTTCCAACTCTTTTCGACCATCCTCGTCCTCCAGCTTCTGCTCCAGTCCCCACTAATAAAAAGCAAAGCCAGTTCTTTCCTGCCTATTGTTTTATTGTCTGCCCTGAAACAGGCTGTGTGTTTTCAGCTCATGGCCTCTCTCCATTGCCAAGTGCTCCTGTAGCCAATGATGTGGTTAAAAAAAACCTGGCAGGCTCCCAACATGATTTCCAGCTTATTAGTTTGTTGTTTGTGTCTCATTACAGTGTAAATGAATGACCCTTATCAAGAGAGAAATGGTACAAGATTTCACCTTGTTATTTTCAGAGAAATTAGTTAGTTATGGTCCTCAGAAAGCTAGGCAAAACCAGGCTGAAAGAGCTGTGTTTGAACCGTTTTCATGGCTAATTGTAACCTGCAAACGACCCTCATGTGTGATGGATTGCTGTATATTGCCCACATTGGAGCAAAGTCAAGCAAGGTCATGGGAACTTTATATCCACCTAAGTTTGCAGTTTTACTGACACTTCTAGAAAATCTCCTATAAGCCCAATGTCACTTTGGTGCTACTTCAATACAACAAAGCAGATTCCTCCAGACTTTCAGGGCTCTTTGTCAGGGGTCTGTTGGACCTGCCCCAGTTGAAGGATGGAGACTTCCACATTGAGACACGTACGAAACAGCTCAAATTCCAAGATAGAGGCTGGGTTATTTTGGAGGAAAGGAAGAAACTATTTGAACCAGAGAGCATCCTCCATTTTCACCAGGTAAACTTTCCGCACATACAAGTTCAATGAGGAAGAAAAAGAGATGGATAGTCACAAAGGGTTGGTGATGTGTTCTTTGCAGAACAGACCTTTTCCCTTGCAAGGATACTGCATGACGCTTGGAAATCACTTTTGACCATTACATTGCACAGCTTTTATTTCTGGATTTGAGCAACTGAACATTTTTCATGAAAAGGGAATTCTTCAAGAGTCTGAAAGAAGCAAATAGCTGGGGGAAAGCTGATACCAAGATCTTTCCTGTCCCCCCTCTCTTCCCTTTGGAACCTTCTGCTAAGGTCTTGGGAAAAAATGCCCACTTAAGAGCTGATCTTTCCTTCTGCAGATCCTTGCAGTATGATTGCTTTCCTTGAAGGTTTTAAGTCCTTCCAGCCATCATCAGTAGCAGTTGCCATCTTCTATTAGGCCAGGCTGTTGTGTTGGGAGTTCTGGGTTTACAGCAGAAAGCCAGTCCTTACAGGAGACTGGTCCGTGGCAAGCAGCAAAGCCAAGCTGCTAAAGCAAGACTCTTTACTCAGGCTGAGCTGCCAGTTTCTCTAGGTATTAAAAAGCAGTTTCCCATGAAGAAAGGTAAGAGAGAGAAGAGGGAAGAGTGCTAAGGAGGAAGAGGCATCTGTATAAAGAAATAAGAACTGGAGGGGTGGAAAAAGTATGAACTGTCAGAAAAATAAGCTGAAAGATTGCTTGCTGATGCTACTGTGTGCTTGTGGTCATCCTTGCTGGAGCAGAGACAGGGAGATACATTCAAGGAGTCAGAAAGAGATGCACATATTAAGGCAGTCTTCATGTTAGCCACAATTCCAGGCTCGCTTGTTACTATGTGTCTGGGATATCACGGCATCCGGAAGGATGTTATTGTTTATGATATTAGAAATCAATTCTATAATTTGCTCAAAGTCTGTCTGGGCTTCAGACACCCCAGGAGCAGTAGCTTTTCATCCTAAATGTTCCTAGTGACACTCAGGTGTTGCCAGCTTAGGGGTGGGTGAGAACACCAGAACAAGCCCTCTACAAACCTGAAGTACTACTTGTTAGCTGAAGTTGTAGTCCTGCCTATGAATTTCCCATCTGCAAGAAAAGGGATCATTTCATCTTATCCTCCAAAGAGGGCAGGGGGGGAATCCATTTATTGTTTGAATTGGCTGGCTCCAGCCTTGGGAGTTGTCTCTCTTCAAGAAGCATCTTGCTGATTCTGTGGGACTCTGTTAGCATTCAAGCGCTTGATAGAGAAGATCCAGTTTCAGAGCTGAACAAAGCAATGAGGCGTGCAAACTCCTAACCTGAGTATCCCTATTGTGTGCTTTAAGTGAGCAAGGAGGCAGCTGTTGGCACTGGAGACTGCTTTTGAAACCATGGTGCTTTAGCATGAGCTAATGGGTACGTGTATTCTGTTGTATTACAGCTGAATCTAAAGCCCTTGATTTACTTGGGATCAGGTTGCCTGTTAGAGAAGCACCTGGAAGCTGTAAAACCATATCTCCTGATAAGCCATGAATGGATTTTGGTAATTAGGTGCTGGGCAGAAAACAGCTTTAGGCAGCGTGTTAGAAGGTTTCATACCACCAGCACAGCCTGGTCAGTTCTGGTTTCAGAAGGGCCAGGTCAAAGGGTTGGGCAGCAGCTCCCTTTGAAGGGAGAACTCCTTTTCTTGGCTGATTGTTTCCAAGAGCGGGGTAAACAAGTGTCACAGCTCCTGGCCTCTGACAAGCAGAAACAGGGTTGGTCTGCGCCAGGCATGTGCAGGCAGGCGGAACCATGGGACTCTGCAGCACACTGAGCTGCTCTGGTGTGAAAAGACCGTTTGTGGTTACCCTGGAGCCATCATCAGCAATTAGTAAGTTTTCCTTCTGTAACTTACATGAGTCTTTTGTGTAATTTATCAACAATCATGATGCTATGCCAGAGCTGGTGCTCATTAAAGAGACAATGTCTCCTAAAAGAGGCATTTTGTTGTTTAAGCCCCAAGATGTGGACCCCTAGAAATAGGGTCTGGTTGTAAAAATACAGCTATATTAACCCTGCTGAGTGGTGGTTAGCCATTAGTTGTGCAGGGTCAGCATCACAGCTTTTACTAAAGTGATTAGTGAAAGGAAGGAGGCAGAGAAAGGAGGAAGCTGGGCTCTGGCCAGGGCTGAAAGCATTTCTGCAGGCAGGGCTCATGGGCATCACAGCGCACCTGAGCTCCCTGTTGTGATGGTGAGCATGGATCCTTGAAAACAAAATGAAACTCTGCTGAGCAATTCTTATACACAAAAGTGGGAAAGAGGAAAGAGGCAGAAGCTGACTGAGGTGTCCTTGGATTGCAAATGCTCACCGAAGCCTAACAAAACTCATAAGAGAGTCTGAATCAGGGGCTTGTGTGGTTTAGCTAGAATTAGAATGAATTCTATGAACAGAAGGTGAAGGTTGGTTATTAATGCCCCTTTTTTAAACACTTCTTGTCTCCATCCTCTCCCAACCTTCCATTTTGTGCAATACTGGCTTCACTTTTCCTCCTCTGAAGCACATTTTAGATCTGTCTGGATTAAGCTGGTTGCCTAAGCCCATTCCCAGTAGCAGCTGCCAAGACAGGAAACTCCCCTCCAACTGTGCACGTAGATATAGACTGAGATCTGAGAGTAAAAGACATGTGTGATTCCCCCCCGTATAACCCCCATCCCTCCCTGTCACTCACACCTCCCCATTAAGATTCATGTTCATTTATGGAGGTAGGCATCCAACCATAGATCTCCAGATTTCTTTAGGGACCTATGGAAAGAAAATAACAAAAGGTTTTTTTGGTGTGTGAATCTTGCCTCTGTCCTTTTTTACCTACAAAAGAGCCCGTAACTGAACCTGAATATGAGTCCTTAAGACACCAAATGTCCTTCCCCAGTATAGCAAGAAAAGCCAAAGTGAGCAAGAACTTCACCTGATGCTCACTCTGTTATTCATAGTCCCTCTGGCCTTGAATAAATAGCAGAGCAGAATTGCCTGTGCTCACCATGTTGCACCTCTGAAGGTGTTTCCTTGCTTCCCCTGGGAATTCTCATGCAGAATTTCCCATCTGCATCAGCTCTGTAAATATTATGGGACAGATTTTAGCTGACTTGTCCCAAGAATCATAGAATGGCTTGTGTTAGAAGAGACCTTAAAGCTCATCCAGTTCTAATCCACTGCCATGGGCAAGGACACCTTCCACTACAGCAGGTTGCTCCAAGGCCCGTCCAACCTGGCCTTGAGCATTTCCAATCTGACAAAAGCCTTCAATCAGAGCAAATAATTGCTGAGATGGTTTGTGAGAACTCTTGTAGGGACATGGGCACTATATGATGGATGCTAGACCTCACCCCACTGGGTCCCAGTGTTGCATCCACTGTCCTGTGCTAACTGGAGAAGAGCAAAGGAGGTTTTGAACCAGTTTTCAGCTCTTCTAAATGGTGGGGCCAATCAGCTTTAATGTGTGTTTGTTCAGAATGGCTTGCAAGTGGAGATCTGGACTGCAGAATACTTTCTCATGTTCCCTGTCATGAATTATTCCTCTTGCAGTAACTGAGACAGAAACATTAACACATAGTCTGCCTGGCAAGGGCTATTAGATTAGTCTTCAGCTGTGCCTATAGGGAATAGATCATTGTGGCCGACAGGGCTCAGATGAGAACCAGCAAGGTCTGTAATGAGACTCATTCTCCTTTGATTCATCTCATTTTGCAGCCTGAAGGTATGCTGCAAGGTCCTAAAAGTAAGAATCACCAGGTGTCAGAAGAGCATTTACAAAGAGTCCCTATTAGATCAGGTTAGAACTTATCTAAACACTAAGTATTTGGTATTTTGATAACAGTACTTTGGTTGCAGAAGCTGCTGTGGGGACAGTTCCTTCCCCCATCACCTATTGAACCAGATTCCCTTCTGTTATCACCTGATGTTACTCCACTAAGTCAGTGGAGCTCTGTCATCTTTGCTGTGGGCCAACACTGCTGCGGGTTTTCCCTGGACTATGATATGAAGATTAGTAACCTCATGACACTAGATTCCAACATATTGACATGGTGTTTCTGACGGTTCTACAGTGTCCTGAATTCTCTGTTCTACAAAATACAGGATGCCCATGGAACAATGTATTACAAGCTGCAGATGATACTAAAAGGACCTTACCCAACGATGTCTACAAATGCTTTTCCAAGTGGCTTCTCCTCATATTGGACTCCATACTTGGCACATAATGACTTCACCAAAGGTTTAACCTTCCAGAAATTGTGCCGTGGCATTGTTGGGAACAGGCTTGAACAGAGAAAGAGAAAGAGAAAACAAACATGACAAGACGCAAGAGACTGAACCCAAGGGATGGGCACCTCTGGCTGCCTCCTCACAGAGGCTAATTATTAATGCCTTTTCCTTAAACTGTATAAGCAGACAAGAGAGGCACAGAGAGATACCCATGCTTCACAGTCCTCTGTTTCAAGGATGCTTGTAAAAACTGAATGCATTGATTCTCCTGCCACGTCTCAGAACAAAGCTGTGCTCAAGGAAGACAATGAAAGGCAGTTTGTGCACAAGAGGACACTCCAAGTGCAGTACAGGGGAAGTAGGAGTGAGGAAACAGCCTCAGGCTGCTGGGATCCTGCCCATTTCCTTTGGGAAGTACTAGATGTTTTTGCTGAATTGAATTCTCAGTGACCTCCTTTCCCACCTCTAGAAGCTCATGGAGCAAAGAAGCAGGTAAAGAAGGACTTGGGATCACCTTGCCCTGTGCTGTTCAATGCTCTTTTACATTTGATGTTGTCACTAGCAACAGACTGTTCCTATGGCCCTGGTTTTAATCTCTCTCCTGGAACCTCGTATCCAACAGCATGTGCACTCCCACACAGATGCCAGATGCTGTAAAACACTGAAGTGACTTGGGGGAGAGGAAGTTGGATATTCAAATTCAAGCAGTTAGCTTAGAATTTGAGTCCATACCATTGTAACTGGTAGATATGCACCACTAACTTTCATTTAAACCCCAAATTAAAAGTATGAAAGTGAAGGCTTGAAGTATTTGGTAAGCAGGAAAAGATGCCATGTCTGTAGTACATGCAGACTACGACCTGCAGTATTCTTGGACTCTCTTTCCTTGGCACATGGTAGCACTCCAAAGGTCCTGCCCCATTCCACACATGTGCCTTAAGCAGACTTTCCCTCCCCTCATGTCCTGTGTTGTGACAACCTGGTAGTGGCCAAATGATCCTGGGTTCATACTCACTGGTGCTCAATTTGGAAATTCAGGTGCCCGGTGAACCAGTCATTGAAGAAGGACTGCTCAATATTGCAGGTGGCTGCCATCTGGGAAGGCAAGAAAGCAGCTGTGAAGTCACCCTAAAATCAGAACAAGCTCCTCTTTGCCTTTGGCAGGGGCTGATCTGGGTCTTACTGCACTACAGAGCTGTCAGAGTATATGAGACTGCTGCTGAGAGGCAGCTGGTTGCAGCAAGGGGAGAATTAATCCTCCTTTCAGGGCTTACTGACAACTGTTGGGCTGACCACGGTAAAGGGGACAATATCAAGAGCTGCTTTATGGACATTTGTTGACAAGTAATTTAGCAGCCCAAGCATAGACTTATAAATCTCAGCCCTTCCCTTTGAAAATCAGATGGTTAACAACAGTACCAAGGCAGAAAACAGGGGAGGAAAGTATACAGACACAGAAAGCTGCTTTCCAAATCCCATCTAGTTGTTGCCCACTTTGCCTTAAGTACAAGATCTGGAAATCCTAACTACCCTTGCTATTAATGATGTCAAAATTAGGTCGTCTTGCTTAAAATCCTCTTTTACTCAGAGTGGCTAAACTGTGTTGACTGTGATGTAACCATAGGAGATTTATGCTCCTCACCCTTCCCAAGATATCAGAGGCTTAACTCCCTCTACCACAAAAACATTTCATCCCTCTTTCCCCATTTCTCTCTCTTTTATAAGCCCCCTCCCCAAATCTCTCACTCTCACAACCTCTTTACCTACAAATTCTGGTTGCATAAGGTGCTTAAGCAAAAGCTTAAGGTGAACATCTGAATGCACCCAAGCCTTCAGATAATCTATTCACATGCTTAATTTAAAACAAATGTGTAGGTGCTTTCCTAAATAGCACTTTTAGCACCTTTTTTTGTTTGGCGTTTTAGCATATTTAGCACGTGGGAGAGCAATTGACTTTGAAAGCTCACCTTCAAGGCCCTGTTAACAACTACAAATAGTAATTATATACTAGCTAAGAAAGATGATTTCTTCTCTCAACTCAGTTATACCAAATTTTTACTGTCGTGTCAAAGTTGCTCTCATTATCCTCTAGGTCTGAATAGGACTTGGAGCACTGTAAATAAGAGGTATCCTTTCAGCAGGGTGGATTTATCTACCCCATAGGCATTAAAACGAGGTAGAAAGCATCTGGTTTTCATTTCAATCCTTACTGCTGAAATATAAATTTGAGGAATATATTGAGTTCTCCCTTCAGCTTTGATTTTCGTTGGGGCTCTTCTGTTTGCTCATATGTACCTGCTGAAATACACCACACAGGAAAGCCAGGTCATGCTTCTTGAACCTGGTATTGCCTCAAATCTAAAGTAACCTTTTGATTGTCAATTTAATTACAGAAGTTTGGATTTCCATGTCTTGACTCAGTATTCCAAGGTCTGAGGAGAACATCTTTCTGAGAGGCACCATGGACAGAGATCATATACTAGTATCTGGTGATGAAGGTAACACATGGAATCATAGAATAGTTAGGGTTGGAAAGGACCTCAAGATCATCCAGTTCTAACCCCCCTGCCATGGGCAGGGACACCTCACACTAAATCATGTCACCCAAGGCTCTGTCCAACCTGGCCTTGAACACCACCAGGGATGGAGCATTCACAACTTCCCTGGGCAACCCATTCCAGTGCCTCACCACCCTCACAGTAAAGAACTTCTCCTTATACCCAATCTAAACTTCCCCTGTTTAAGTTTGAACCTGTTACCCCATGTCCTATCACTGCAGTCCCTAATGAAGAGACCCTCTCCAGAATCCTTGCAGGCCTCCTTCAGATACTGGACGGCTAATCTGAGGTCTCCACGCAGCCTTCTTGTCTCCAGGCTGAACAGCCCCAACTTCCTCAGCCTGTCTTCATACGGGAGGTGCTCCATTCCCTGATCATCCTCGTGGCCTCCTCTGGACTTGTTCCAACAGTTCCATGTCCTTCTGATGTTGAGGACACCAGAATTGCACACAATACTCCAAGTGAGGTCTCACAAGAGCAGAGCAGAGGGGCAGGATCACATCCCTTGACCTGCTGGTCATACTCCTTTTGATGCAGCCCAGATACAGTTGGCTTTCTGGGCTGCAAGCATACACTGCCGACTCATGCTCAGTTTCGCAACTGCTCTCTATGTATATCTCTAATCCATTTTGGGGTGAATCAGGGGTATCCTTTTGCTTCCCAGTTACCTGAGAGCTGAGCCAGTCTCTGTGCTTTTCGGAATCAATTTCCATTGGAATGTGATTCATCTGCGTGACCCACACAAACCAGTGACTCTCCAGAAACCTTCCAAACAAACAGACAAGAAAGCAGAACAATTTATATTGCAGATGGGAATAAGAGATAAATAGAGTGGGCTTAACAGCGAGAATTTCTCTGAGGTATTGAAGCAGATAACTCTCTTTATGTGCAAATCAGAGTGAATTGCTTCTGTGATGGGTTTCTCAGAGCTGTTTTCATCTTTCCCATTGCTTGATGGATACACAGTCATTTCAAAATCCACCTGCCCATTGGTGTTAGCTTTCTGAGTGTCAAGCTCAGCACACTGGAGCTCCCAGCTTACCTTTGCTCTCTCAATACCTCCAGTCTTAAGTCTTAACTTTGCCCTGGCCTGGGTACCACCTTAGTGCAGCTTGTTTATTGCTTATGGTGTATAAGTGCATTTTTAGCACCTGTATGGTCTACAGAAATGCCCTTTGTTGGCTTTATCCAAAGCAGTTTCTCTATGCTGAGAATTAAATATATACTGACAAAGTAGTTGTCCAGAAGCATCCTTGTTCTAGTCTTCAGGCTTGTTTCTGAAAGAGCATTGGATCTGAATTTGCAATTTTGCCTTCTTGAACTTTTACCTTAATAAAAACACAGAAGTCTTGGGAATAATGGGTCAGTTGTAAGATTTTCAGCTTGATTTCAGACTGAAAAGCTTGGCTGGGCACTTACTGTATGTCTTTTCAATCTCTTTTCCTTAGTTCCAAAGTGATTTGAAACTACGAAAACAGAAGCTACAGACATTAAATCTTGTGAAGGCAAAAGTTCTAATATTGTGAAGGGTTTTGTGCATTTGTTGTCATTTCTTTTACTCAAAAAAGATGGTTTAGATTTTGGTTTTAGAAAATGTTTTTCACTGTGATTAAATGTTTCCCTTAAAACTAGTGCTGACTGTGGGACTAAATGCTATCCCTTAGTACTAGCCAGTGTACGGGCCATGCAGTCTTCCACACTGAGAGAAGCAGTGAGCATTTCTTTGGCAGGGGAAGCCCATGCAGTGCTCAGAATGGCTCTTCAATCACCTTCCCAGTAAGCAGGGAAGAGAGTGGCCTGAGGCACTCTGGAAGGGTCCAGATTTGACCGAAGTGGAAAAAAATGCATATATGTGTTGGGATCAGGCAGCATGTGAGAACAGGAAAAGCAAAAGAAGGGAGATGGCTGGACCATCACAAGGGAGAAGATGCAGGGAGGGAAAGATGCTGAGCACCAGAACCAGCTCTGCTGCGGGGAGGTAGATTTGGGAGATGATAAGAGGAAAGTGAAGCAGTGGGAAAAGCAAGATAACACACAGTGAGGTCAGTGACTGCAAAGAACCCAAAAGGCCTGTGGGGTACAGTACAGCTGAGCCAGTTCATCTGGCACTGGAGGGAGGGGAGAGCAGCAGGGATGCCCTTTATCTCCTACCTGACAAAAGTGAGGAGAAACAGGGATCCCAGAACGCCATAGAATGGGATGTATGTGATGAAGTAGCGTATGTAGTAGCTGATGGCCCAGGCTAGGTCCTAGGGGAAGAGAGAAGACATTAGGCATCACTTCTGCCTATCTCATATAACATGTCCTTGCTGGTGAAGTTAGGGATACTGGGTAATTAATGCATCAAAGTGTGATTCCTGCCCACTGGCCTCCCTCCCTACTCAAGTGTGATTTCTTATGAGCCAACCAGACCCCATGAAGCTCTAAGGAACATTTCACTCACCGCCCAAAACCTGCGCTTGATCATGGTCGAGATGATTTGGATTTGGAAATACACAGGGATGAGCAGGGGTGGGAAGACTGCAAAGCAAAAGGAAAGGTTTTGGCCATCAGAGGGGGGGAAAGGTGCATGACGTGAGTGAGCAGTGATATAGGACTGGGTCTAGAGAAAGCTAGGATTTTCTAGGGCTAGGAACTGGTTCTGGTTCTGCCTAGTACTGGTGATTGCCTTTCTGTGAAGAAAGGAGGCTTTGCTGCATACCCATTCGTCTTATTAAAGAGCAATGGCAACATGCATTTTTCCCATAGAGCCTCTCACACAGAAGTTATTTTCCAGTTTTAGCTTTGAATTGCCATGCTGTTAATGTTCAAGGTGCTTGGGTATCACCGAAGAATATACTGAACTGATTATGGGACCTGCTCAGGGGACAGTGGTCCTGAGGATGAGTTGAGACTTTAGGAGTTGCTCTGCTAACACAGTAGGGGCTGGAAAGGCCCACTGGAATTCAGGGAAAAAGGGAGGGTGCAGGGCTGATACTCACTGAGGAAGAAGTACTCGTGCTGGTGATTGTAAGGCAGGTACTTCAGCTTCTTCTTGCCATACTGCAGACACGGAAGAGAGAGCTCAGGCTTGGATTATGACACATGAAAGAGAAGCTTCTCTGCAATACTTCTTTAGTTATTGAGTGGAGAGTTTTGCCTAAATTACCACCACCACGCGGTTTTGTATGGTTAAATACATTGACATTGTGATAGGTGTAAATCCCTTTAAAAACTCTTTTAGCTTGATACGAATATAATTTCTATTGTACTTTTGCAGGTTCCCATTCCTTTCAACACCCATTATCTCCATAGTGAAATATCTGCAGCTACAAGGAAGTATCTGTTTTGAGCTCCAGGAGTGATCACACAAGGAGCTAATGCAAGGAGAGTCTGGATTGCTTTGAACCTGCATTTTTGCCTCCAGCATAACAACCTCTCCATGAAGGCAAGTCTTGTAGTGCCAACAAATAAAGCACATCATTCACTGTGGTCAGGGCTCTGAAAGGCTGTCTTTTCAGCATCATCCAGAAAAGCGTTATATGCAAATAAAAGAAGTATTATTGGGATAGACTGATGCTGGACTAATATTTCATATATTTTATATGAGGAAGATCCAGTTTTCCTTATAAATATTTACATCCTTAGATTTTCCTTTAAGTGCTGCAACCATGGTCTGCTTTTAAACTCAGTTACTAGGCACAAGATTTACCAATGGGTTGTACCCACACATTTGAGAGTGCAATACTGATTTACATCTTCCTAATAGGGGGCTTTTTTACACTCCAGAAGGCTTTCATTTTAGTCACATAGAAGAGCCCTTCTGCCTCTTGAATATTCTGTGTGTGCAAGACATTTCCAATCCTAACTATTCTATTATCCTATGATTCTATACATGTCCATATACCAGTGCATATGTTCTCCGCAGGTGTGGAGTTGCTTTCTCAGTAGTACAAAAGCCAACCCTTAACTTTTTCATCTTGTATTCCCCTGTGTTGCCTTTGCTGCAAATGTTTCTGTGTTTGTGTTCTTTGGTTTGTTTGTTGTTTCTAAAACCAGATATCCTTGTTCCATTGTAAAAAAGACCATGGATGATACATGGTTTAAGTGCTTTGTGTAGGTTTTATCCAGTAGATAGTAAATATTTTGGCTCTAGAAGGACAGATTGAGTTAAAATCCCTGAAACAGCCTGTTACCCCATGTGCACCATGTCAGTATGTAGTTAATGTAAGAAAGGAAGAAGTTACTGCTTACGCAAGCAACATCCCCTTAACTGCATGGCAAAGGCTTCAGTGGAGAGGACATTGTACAGATTGTTGGGGCAGAGTAGGGCTGACTAATACTGAAAGATCCATTCTGTGGAAATGGAAGATCAGTTTTGGAATGTTGTTGATGAAGTACTGAGGAACACAATATTTTCCTCTCATGTTGGTATTTCAAGCCAATGGGATGAAGTTGTCTTTAATGGCTTTCTTCTTTCTTTCTAATCCCATCTTCACTACTTTTCCCAAGCTACCCTATAAGATCTTCTCCTGTGGTCAGTATAGCAAATGGATAGGGAATGATAACAGTCAGAGGGTGTGATGGCAAACTCCTATCGGACAATATTTCATCAGACAGAAAATATCCCTGGATGAAGCATTTCTCTCTTCAGCATTCCGTAAGTCTTGACTGTATGTCATGTCTACCAACACTAGGCAACTCCTGGTTTTGCATAGGCATTCTCTGCAGCCCATTAGGACAATGGTTTTCCATGGTTTACCCCCTTTCCCTTACCTCAACAGGCTGCGTATCTCCAAGGACAAAAATATGCAGCATGTTCACATCTGGGTCCTTCTTGAATATGTTGGGCTTGGCGTGGTGTTGGAAGTGACGATGGTTCCACCAGTTTGCAGAGGCACCCTGGGCAGATACAAGACCATGGCAAACTACAGTTCCTCTAATGTTAGGGTTACCCATTCATTAATATATACTACAATGATGCAACTCAGATTATGGCCAAGCTCTTATTTGGTTTTGAGACAGCAATAAGAAGTAAGTGGCCAAAATGTCAGTTGCTGTGAGACTGCTGGATTCAGAGGGCTGCTTTATCATCACTAGGGATCATCCAGATTGAAAGAACAGGGAACAAATACACTCTTGAGTTGCATGTCACCATATCTTCCCACATGTGAAGTTGTTATTAATAGCTGTTATTAGTTGTTATTAGCATTCATGGAATCATAGAATCATTTAGGTTGGAAAAGACCTTTAAGTCATCAAGCCCAACCATTAACCTAACACTACCAAATCCACCATTAAACCCTCTTGCTGTCTTACTAATTACTGTACTGGTTTCCCTCTACTGGAACCAGGCAAGATGAAATGGGTTTGAGAGAATGGGCAAAGCTGTGTCCCACCCTCTATAAGCACCTCCTGAAGGCACATGCTGAAAAGCCTGGAATGGATCTTGCTGAGGTTAGAAGTTCTGAAGGCATCTTGAATGGATGGTGGAGAGCATGGTGAAAACATGACAGGATGTTAGAACAGGGTTTTATGCAATGTAATAAGCTTTGTGCTCAGATGCCATAAAATGGTGCAGTTCCACTGAACCTTGTGGAACTACTGTGTTCTGTAACAGCTATGATTATGATCCCTTATCTCTGTTGCACAACAATGCCATGTGCAGTGGTTGGTAACTTCTCCGCTTTGCATCTATTCATTATAGAAAGACTTAGAGCTGCTGCTTCCTACTTTAACATAGTCAAAGTGACTGCAGTTGTGTCCACAGCGCGCTGGGTCTATAAGGTCCTTTACCTTCAGGTGTCCAATGACAAACTTGTGGACGATGTGGTTCCAGGAAGACTTCTTAAAGACAGAGAGGTGTCCAAAATCATGTTGCAGCCACCCTGCCTGGGCCTAGGATGAAGCAAAATCAAGTGTTTGAAATCAGCACAAAAGGAAATTGAGATAGAAGACTAATTTTGAGTGTGAGGAAGAGAGGGAATTAACTGAAGCGAGAAGGTGAAGATCTCAGTTTTTATTCTAGGGGAGAACATAGAATCATTGTTTGGAAAAGACCCTTAAGATTGTTGTGTCCAACCATAAGCCTAACATTACCCAAGTCCACCAACACGTGGAAGGACAGGCCAATGAGCTGAGAAAAATATATGAACCACCACCATCAGTGGGTAGGAGTGGTCAGAAGCCACTGGCACCACAGTGGCAGGTATGTTGTGAATGGTTTTCACTGATGTGAATGTTCTGCTCTAGTAGCTGGCCTTCACTGAATGATTTGAGGAGCCAATATGCTCAGTGCCCACTATTTCTCACCTGGCAAGTTGTAAGGATGCAGGAGAGGATGAGAGTTGTGATCCAGCCATTACCAAAGTATGAAACCATTAACCAAGCCAACACTTCCATTACAATAATATGGCCCAAGTAAAGAGAGAAGAACAAAGGATTGGCTCTGAACAAGTCCATGTCCTCTACTGTCTTCCTCAGGGTCCGGAAATCCTCCACCAGCTGGGACTGCAAATAGACATGGAAAACACAGTGTGAAGCTTATAAGTAAGTCTGAATGAGTCTAAGCAAGTCAAAGGGTAAATTCCATGCTAAGCATCCTGGCTGCTTTTTGTGTTGGTTGGCTTCTCCAGAAGTAAGGAAGAACCTGTCTCTGTATTCACCCTGTATTCTAGCTTTTCATAGCCCTTCCCTATGAACAAACATCCTGGCTGGTCTGAGCCCACATCCTGACCTTTTGCACCTTGAGCTAAGAGAGTAATTCAAGCCTTCTGCTGTGAATCAGCAGCACTACCTGGCTATGTTGAGAGATGCATCAGCTGATGACTCTCATATGAATGAGCTTTACAAGTACTAAAGAGATGGCTGGAGAGAGAATGTGGTTCTATTACTTACGCATAATTCCAGAGCTCTGATGATTAGCACCCAATATCAGAGCACCCATCATCTATTTAATATATGGGTGTCCTGGGTTCAGCAGTAGCAGTCATTTTCCTCCTTCACAGGAGTGGGTGACACCACAACAGTGGGTCAGGTACTATGCAATCATACAAGAAGAGCATTCCTGGGTTAATGCAGCATTGTCTCTTCTACTTTGAGTGATACAGATATATCATAATCATGGCTAGTCACAAACAAGCAGACAGGATTGAGTTTCGTGGCAAGAGCTAATCATGCCGTGCTCTGTGCCTGAATAATGGATGAACACTGTCTGGGAGGGATACAGAGCTGCCCTGAGGATGCTGAGTGGGAAGAAAAGGTACTTGCTGGGTTGCTGATCCCTAAGCACAACCACCAAAATGAGACACTGCTTCTTCTTCTAACCCATGGGTGCCTACTGCTCATGCCATGCATGGCACAAATGTGCCTGCTCTCCAGAGCTTTGCTAGTACTGGTCTCAGCAAGGTAAGCCAGTTTGAGCCTCAAATATGTGTTTTCCTGGGAGCTAATCTGCCAAGCGAGCTGCAGAGTGAAGAGTGAAGAGATTCAAGTCTTGTTGAGGTGCTGAGCAACTTGTTTGGAAGTCTTTTCAGATTTCTCTGCCTACTCCTCTCCTTTCCCCATAACAGGCAAGTGGTGATATGTATTTCGAGCTTGATCACCAGAGAGGGAACAGCAGAAGGGACACCAAGAGGTGGTGCACATTTCCCAGTCCACATGTCACAGTTCCTATTTCCCTTCAGTATGAAATCAGTCCAGCCTGGACTCCTGGATTGGGCTACTAGAAAGGGAAAGGAAAGGTCTGTACATCCGGTCTGAATGTGTCACCTCCCTTCCACACACTTTTAATCTATACTGGGATGTGCACATTGATACATGGAGATGTTCAGTCATGGACCACTTTTCTTCCTCTCTGGAGCTTTATAATCTGCCTGTGACCTGGAGGACATCCCAAAAGGAACAAAATAGGGAACATGACCATCAGAACCCCAAGCTCAGAAACAAATACTCACATTTTTATCTCGGTCCTGGCTAGGTTCCCCTGGAGCAAGCTCTCCAATAAGTAATGGCTTGAGAAACTTCTGCACCAAGGTTGGATTGATGTGGAAAGCCTGGAATGCATCCTGGAGTGGGAATAGGAGTAATTGTGTGAGATTCAGGAGTAAGCTGTTGCTTCCTACTTGCATCATTCCCATCCATATCCCGCACCATCCTTCGCTGCAGTCATTCCCACTATGTTACTGTGAAAGAGGTGTGTCAGAGTGACTTCCACCACTGTTATCACTGTCAGCGCAGTACTTCTACTAAAGGCTGATGAATTTGCTTATCTAGTAGCAAGCAAATGGTGAGGCCTGGGATGTTACCTAGCCATATGGTGAAAGGTACCTCAAGAAATGTTTTCTAAGCAACTAAACACCTAAATCCTGTTAATTCCCTTAGAAGGTAGTAGGCAGAGAGGAATTGGCACAAATCCCCCTAAGGATATAAATACATTTTCAAAGTCTGCTGCCTGGAGGAGGCAATTCAAAAGGGGGGGTGACTGAACCTAGACATGAATGCAGATACATAAAGTATTGCTGGATGGTTTGGCCAGACCTATAGAGCACTAACATAGCTGAGGCAAAAGTGGTGACTCCTCATTTTGGAGACTGCCTTTCTCCTTTTGTTCTGTAAGATGAGTAACCAGTTGCTACCTTAACTTTTCTTTATTCTAGAACCATATTATAGATATACAGACAATTCTACCTCCATGCAAGTCCAAGTAAAAGAAATCAACCCCAAAACTCTGTTGCATATCAAAGCTTTAACACAATTGCTCTAAAGCGCTTGTTATCAAGCTTTGCAGTGGCTAGGACCACATTCAAAAAGAGACCTACACCAGAAAGTAACTTCACTTATACTGTGAATAATGCTAAGCAGGTTGAAGAGATTACAGTTATCAATATACAAGATAAGAGGTCTTGTAATTTCTACTGTGCTGTGGTATATGGCTGCTTGTCTCTGTAAGAGGCTCATTAATCTTTTGCAAGGCTGCTTCTCTATTTTCTGTTCAGTGCATGCTTGAATATTGGATACATTTTACTGAAGCCCCTCCAACATGTGATAAGAGACGTAAATAATGTGTTAAGTTTCAGCAACAGAATCTAACTGGGGGATAAAATTCAATGTTGAGGAAACCTGAGAAATAAATCCTGTGTCGTATAATCCCGAGGCTGGAAAAGCAGGAAACACAGCTGGAATACAGTTTTCCTTACATATATTCAAGACTTCTAATAGGGAAGGACAATGCCTTGGTTGTAGAGTCTTTTGGATCCTGGCATCCATGAGTTTGCCTGGCTCTTCTTTTTCTGTACTCCTTCCCCTTTCCACATGATTTTTGTCTACCTATGTCCTGCAGATACCTGATGGAAGCTTTTATTTGACGAATCTGCTGCTGTCAGTGAGATCTTGCCTCTCCCTCCTTTCACATGGCTTGAATTCTAGTCCCAAATATAGTGGTAGGAGCAGAAAGTTGATCAAATCAGAAACTATTCTCTGTCCACATCCTTTTCTTGACTACACAGAACTGGAGTTAACTCTAGAAATTCACCTAGGAGAGGTGTAAATATGTAATTCTAAGTAGTGCTAAGACTGGTATATCATAGAATCATAGAACAGTTAGGATTGGAAAGGACCAAGTTAGGATTGGAAGGGAAGTTAGGAATCCAGTTAGGATTGGAAGGGACACTTCACATTAAACCATGTCATCCAAGGCTCTCTCCAACCCGGCCTCAAACACCACCAGGCATGGAGCATTCACAAGTTCTCTGGGCAACCCATTCCAGTGCCTCACCACCCTCACAGTAAAGAACTTCTTCCTTATATCCAATCTAAACTTCCCCTGTTTAAATTTGAACCCATTACCCCTTGTCCTATCACTACAGTCCCTAATGAAGAGTCCCTCCCCAGCATATAGGCCCCCTCCAGATACTGGAAGGCTGCTACGAGGTCTCCACGCAGCCTTCTCTTCTCCAGACTGAATAGTCCCAACTTTCTCAGCCTGTCTTCATACAGGGGGGTGCTCCAGTCCCTGATCATCCTCGTGGCCCTCCATCAAAGTCAGCCAAAAACAGAAGTAAGGAACACCATGCTTCAGGCTTTCTACCTTTGTCTCATTGCCTAACAACTGTAGAGACCAACTGAAATCTCATTTCTGGCTCTAAACAGAAGCTGGTCAGTATTCAGTGTTTCCACTTTACCCTTCTGAGAGTTGACCTCCATCAAAAGTCTGGCTCTGGTGTTCAAAAATTCCAGCCAGCAACCTTGGTCCCGAAGTCCACCAAAATCAATAGGAACTTTCACCTCATTCCAAGACTTTGGCTTGAGCTTTGGAATAATACCCTGACCATAGAAGTTTTGCTGTGGAAGGCATATAAGGAGAGAGAGTGAAAGCTGATCTTAGCCATTTAACTTGAAGTTAAAGAAATGATATTTGAGAAGTTAGAGCTGCAGCACTGGCAGGGGGGTGAGGGGAGGGAAGAGCTTCTACAGGTGCAGGGAGAAATAAAACCCTGGCGAATGGTTTAAAGAAGGAAAAAACCATAAAATGCCAGAGTTGGGGGAAAAAAAGAAGGGGGGAAATGTCACTTCAATGCGAGAGGCAAACTGAAATGCCAGAAATGAAATTGAGGTGTGCTTTTTCTGTAAAGCACCTGATTTTCCTCGTGCCAGTACCCAAACTATCGCCTTTGGTAACCAATTTAATAGACAAAGTGATCCCTGTTGCCATAGGGAAAGGTTTGGACCAATTTGTTCATGTTCTCTCATGAGGAGTGCATCACTGGTAAAACTTAGCCCGGCACCAGTGAGTCTTTTTGACTGCATTGGGTTAGCCTCTGGTGTTACTTGATTGGTGCCAACATGAAGGGAAACCTCTAGGACCAGCAAAGCTGTTACCAGAGCTGCACACAATTGGAATTTCCCATCCAAAGAAATACTTGTCCCAAGTCACCATATTCCTTCTCTACTTTGAGCAACCTAAATTGCTTTACCATGAGGAACCCAACTTGCTTTACCAGGGTTTATGCATACTTCCCCCTCTCTGGTGCTACCATCACAGCCCATCTGAGGTTAAGGAGCACCATCCTCTCCCTTCTACAGAGGGGATAATATACTAAAGGCCTGACTTGCAGGAAGTTACAACTGGTAGCAGACCAGCCTTAAGCCTTTTTCACTAGTCCTTCAGTTATTGCAGCATTCTCAGCTCTTGGACCCATAAACACCACTGAAATGTGTGAGCAGAATGAGTTGGGAGGAGATGACTGTACCCACTTCAAGGTTTTGCAATCTGGGGCAAAAAAAGGGGGAAGAAGCAGAAAGAGGCAGAAGATGAACACATGGGGAGCATTAAAGAATGTTGATTCAATATTATTTAAACTAAAGAAAAAGCCTTTGGAAGTCTGACCAGGTATTGCCTGGAGACCTCATTGATTCCTGTTGTATAAATTGGGGTTGAATCAGAGCAGCAGCTTCTGCCTGACCACCTAGAAGGTATTTTTGTCTGCCTGGGGCCTCCCTGCCAGTATCCATCTGTTTTCTAAACATGTCTATAAATGCTCAGACATGACTTTCCCAGGGACAGTTCTGCCTCTGAACTCAAAACCCTCACTTTTTATGGATGAGATGAAAAGTAAAGGTTGAAACTGGTCAGAAACGCCGTCATGCACATCAAAACACAGTTGTTACTCAAAACTACACTGCCTATCTTCCACTTCTATCACAAGCCTATGCCATGGAGGAAATCCTGGCAGCAGGAAAGTTTTACCTTCACTGAGAAGTAATACACATGTATGTCACTGATAGATGTAGAGAATGGGCTTTTCCAGTATAGCCTCCAAGCAGGAGAAAACCACCACCTGAATACTCTTACTATCATCACATGGGATTGCTTTTTATTAGCTATATCTTATGCATCTCCTTCACTAATAGGTCCTAAATATAAGATACTACCTGAATTTTGGAGTTGTTCCCAGTTCTGTTCTAAAGGAGTTAAAAGCCAAGAGGCATACGATAGTCTTTGGGAAGTGCCATATGATATACCTGACCCCCCAACTTTGTTGTCTACTGGCTAATAAGCTTTATTAGCCAGTACTAATAATAAGTATTATTGAGGTAGAAACTGTACATGAGCATTTGAAGTGCTTAGTGCAGTCACTACAAGGATATTCTTCCATATCCTTGAATATCTCTGGAACAAAGAGACTGCAAGGTGCCTTTGCAGGCTCTTGCCTTCATTTTCTGAAGGCAGCTGTGCATGATGTGACACCGGAACAGGTTGTCCCAGAGTCGAATGCTGTCTCAGCATGTTAAAGTATGGCCAAAAATGAATGAATGCTCAGTGTTGTTAGTATGTGTAGGGGAAATTAATGCATAAGCTAGCATGGAAGCCCCTAACCTGAGCTGAGCATGCAGAACATGACAGCTATCCTGGAAGCTTCTCAGTTAGCTTGTCCTGTGAGTCCTGAGATGAATTGGCTCATGTATCACTAAGCAAGGTAGAGTGGCCAAGCACAGGTATAGAGCTCAGTGAGTGTTTCAGTGGGCAGCTTGCAGTGGACGGATACACCCAGTCCTCTAGAGGACGGGTAAAGGGACATGATGCTGAGATTTTACCTTCCAATACCTAAAGGGAGCCTACAAGAGAGCTGTAGAGAGGCTTTGTACAAGGGCATGTAGGGACAGGACAAGGAGGAAGGGCTTTAACCTGAAGAGCTTAGATATTAGGAAGAAATTCTTCAGTATGAGGGTGCTGAGGCACTGGCACAGGGTGCCCAGAGAAGCTGTGGCAGCCCCATCCCTGGCATTGCTCAAGGCCAGGCTGGACAGGGCTTGGAGCAACTGCTCCAGGGGAAGGTGTCTCTGCCTGTGGCAGGGGGCTGGAATAGGGTGGGCTTTAAGGTCCCTTTCAAACCAAACCATTCTACTGTTCTGTTTGCTGGACTAGAGGTCCTAACTGCACGTGATGCTGAGAAGGATCTGAGTGAGATGGAAGCCATGTACAAGCCAGGAACATATATATGTTCAACTGGATTTTTGTCGTTGCTTTTTCCTCCTCCTAAGCTCTTCCAGTCGTGGTATCTTGCAACGCAGAATGAAACTTGTTAGCTAAGCCTTGACAGGGTCAAGGCCAAGGCATTCTCACCCGGAATGAGAGACTTCTTTTGGCAGTAAACTGTTATGCACTACAGGGAAGCTCGAAAACAGATGCCAACTTGGTTTTAGCACTCAGAGTTGTGATTAACAATTTCGGAGTATTCTTAAGACTACGCCTCCATAGAGTGTGCTCTGAGTATAGCAGGATGCAACCTACAGTGCGAAGGTGGATCTGATGAGGACCAGCACTAAGAAGAATCAGAAACCTGTGATCCTTCCCTGGTAAGGACGTGAGACAAATGCAATAGCAGATGCTTTTTGGTTTCAAGTGGAGATACTGGAGTTAAATTCTTGGGGATAGGAGTCAAACTCCTCTGGTTTCAGCAGGGCTGCATTTAAGCAGCTGAAAGCAAAACCTGGCCTATCTTTTTGAAGGAGAAAGCAATTCATTCACAGGATTTACTGGAAGGGGGATAGGAATACCAAAAGGCATCTCAGGAAAGGAATGGAAATGAATGCTTCAAGGAAACGAATGGAAAATAGTCGCAGATGACAAGCAAATGGAGACGGATGGAAAGGAAAGGTTAGTAAATCTTGCCAATTAATTCTGCTACACACAGAGCCTCCTCCTAGCTAAGGTGTTAAGAGCAATGGCAGATGAACAGTTAATGCTGCAGCTTGGCCTCTCCTGCCCTTACACAGGTATTGAAAAAGCTCCAGGCAGTTAGCATTTTATTAACTAGGTGCTAATAACACACTGGGGAGAGAAGATGCTCCCGGATGCACTTCTGAACAGGGTGCAGACAACAATCTGAGGCAATTTGTTCCTTTTTCAAGGGGTTTTGTTTGGATGGGTTTGTTTGTTGGGGTTTTTAAGTTGCTGAAACGTGAGAGGTGGCTGAACCCAGCTGGAAAGAGCATTAGCAAAAGGTTGGGGGTTTTTGCCCTTTTCTGTAGAAACCTGTAGCTAAATTCTCCAGAGGATTCTCTCCTGGGGTAAAAAATAAAGCTATAAAGCTCCTTGTTTTAAACCTCAAGCTCGCCCTCCTCACAGAAACAACTTTCAAGCACAGCCTGGAATCTCCTTAACCCTTTCTTGTGCGTGGCTGCTGTGCCTCTGCATGTCATAAGCTACACACTGAAGAAGGGGAGATTTGCGATGCTTCACTCCTCAATTCAGAGCTCCAGGTACAGCACAAACAAGAGACAAAGACAAAACAGTAAGGCTTAAAGCAGAGCCGAGCAATCTCTACCGACCAGGTCTTGCAGATGCTGCGAATCGCCATGGCTCAAGCCAAGGAGCTGCATCCATTTGGACCAACCTTTGCACTCCTAAAAGCAGCGAAGAAGATGAGCTGGGTGTACAGAGCGTGTTAGAGGTTGGGGGGGGGGGGGGGGGAGCAGAGAAGCAGGCGGCTGGCTCGCTCCTTGGGGAGCACCGGGAAGGCGGTGCCCTGGCAGGGGGGATGCTGCTGAGCGACGGGATGCAGCCGCGGGAATGTCCGTGCGCTGGGTCCTTACCGTGGCATCTTCTCCGGCCCAGTGGCTGATGACTCGCTGACCCCCCGGGTGTCTGTTTGCCCACTTGGTGACATTATAAACCTTTCGCTCTATCACCAGCCACTTGTCCGTCCTCAGGTTGTGCTTCTGGATCTCCTCCCAGGTGTAGAAGCAGAGCTGCGCCTCCGGCTCCCCCGACCCCCCTCCTTTCTCCCCACCTTTCCCCATGGAGCCACTTGCTGCTTTGTCTTCTCGCCCAAAAGGAAAAGGGTGTAGAGGGGGCACACGCAGCCTGTCCCTGGCTCCCCACAGGAATGCGTTTGCTGCGTGGTTTAACTCAGCTGATCCCCTGCTCTCTCCCTTCGCTCATGTCCTCCCTCCCCTTTGTCTGTCGCTTTCCCGGCCCCCGCCGTCTCCCCGCTCCGCCGCCTGCTCGGAAGTGCCCCCTACGCTGCTCCTCCCGCACTGATGCACTTTCTCCTCGCACATAGCCCCGTTTAGC
>JANRGW010010896.1:0-14625 GCA_024733675.1 Psilopsiagon aymara
CCCTGCCCATGGCAGGGGGGTTGGAACTAGATGATCTTCAGGTCCTTTCCAACCCTAACTATTCTATGATTCTATGAGTCTATGTAAGAGCACACACAAGAAATAGCCAAAACCAGTAAATATTTTGAAATTTTCATTTTCTGTACTGAAAAGGAAGGGGAAAATGCAAATAGGAAAAAATGAAAAATAAAAATGTAGAGAAAAAAATCAAATGATTTTAAAGTGACATTGAAAAGAGACAAAAAGGGTATAGTATGAATAAAAATAATGCATGAAAACTCCGAACCTGGCTGTATCTAGTACCTACTAAATGCATCAAAGCTGAAAGATACAGATAAAATTCTAATGGTAAGGGCATATGGGGTACACTACCATTCTGCAAGAGCTAGTGTCAGACAAAAAGGCTTAGAAATAAGGTCTTACTATTTCTGTCAAAAAAAAGAAAGGCTAGGGAATTGAATGGGATAATTTTTCAAGTGAATAAAATACAAATATATCACAGGATCTCTGCTTTAAAACTAGAAATCAGACAAGAATAATAAAAAAAAAAAATCACATCCTGAGAGATGGAGAAGTCTAATTCTGCGGTTTCCCAAACAGGAGTTTTTTTTCTTTTTTACATGCTTATGTATATGTGTGTGTGTGTGTATATGTATATATATGTGTGTGTATATATATCTGTTATGGACAATCTCACAATATGACGGGCTTGAAAGAAAGAGAAATTGCAGAGGGAGACTTCTAAAAATATTTTCCCTGGTTATACGAAAGAAAACCAGAGAAAGGACTGCGTAGTTCAAACCATCAATTTGAGCTTAAATTTTAGGATGGATAAAAAAAGATGAAATATTTTGTTTTGCATAAGAGCCTCTGACAGAGATGAAGAGAAGTGAACTTGAATCTTTCAGTGAATCACTTGTATGAGTGCATCTAAAAAAATCTACTTCTTAGCGATTTGTAGTGACCAGGCATCTTTCTCTTGATTCAGCAGTCAGATAGATACATATATACCTTTAGAAAGCTACCTTGACTGATGGTTGTCTACTCCTAGAACATGCAGAACTTTGTAATATTTTCAGACAGAGACAATAAGACTCCACAGGAGGAGTATCTTACATCCAAATGGTATGCTGACAATGTAAGTGCTGTTCCATCTATGTTTAATCTGCTAGCAAATTGTTATCTTTCTGTAGAGATTCAACTGCTAGGTGGCCATCAACTGTAATGCAAATTTGTAGTGTTTGGAAACAGTGGTGAAAGTTGTTAACAGTAGCAGAATTTAATTCCCAATTCTCATTCCATTTATCTTTGTATTTTTAAAAGGTCCCACTAATGAGCTGTTTGTGTAATTAATCATGTTGACACAGTTCAAAGTAGATGACTTAAATCTTGGTTGTGAAGTAAAGAATTCATGAACTCTTGCTTACTGAAGCTTCAGTGAAATTAATGGGGAATTGAATGTGCTATGCGGCTCCTCAATGTAATAATACCTTACAGGACTTGATCTTGAGTTTGTAAAACATTTAACATAAATTATTTTAGTATATCTCTAGTGTAGACTGCTAAATAATCTCCAGATTGCTGCTGAAGAGTGTATTAATTATTCTTTTAGCATTCAGGAAATACACATATTCTAACAAAGACTTTCATTTTTATCACGGTTAATTCCTACTAAAGAAGAAAACAGTATTGTAATTAGCTGAGAAATAATGGTGTATTTCTTAAAGTTGAAGTATGTGATAACATTTGTAAAATCTAATCTATATAAACTTCTAAAAGTGTATTATTGCAAGCAGATCAGGGGTAGCTCTGTAAATGTCCTAAAAAGCACATGGAGACCAAATTTTGCCACTGTAATCATGGAACCTGTTCTCTGTAAAGTAATTAGTCTGTGCATAAGAATCTTTTTGCAGAATCTGTGGGCTAAGCTGGTTTTATGATCGCAAATCTAAAGCTTCATAAAGCATCAGTCTTCAAAAGTATGCGTCACTTGTACATTGAAATGCACAAGACATTTCAGTGGCATTGAAATTAGGGGAATATGAAGAAGAAATTCCTATTATTGCCGAAACAAACTAAAAAAACCCTAAAGTGGTAAAAATCATGACCATGTGCTCCATTAAACAATTTGATATTGAAGCTCACATTTGCTATTAAGCAATGGAGTACAGGAGATACCAAGGGTACTCTGATAAACCGAACAATACTGCCAAGGATGGGAGAGAGAAGGAAGCAAAGGGTGATAATGGAGCTACAGATACTATAGAAATAAGAATTCCATAATTGGAGATTTTTGCAGTGTGCTTTGCCTTCTTCCTTAATCAGAGGAAATGAACTGATTACAGAGAGTTTATCTGCAAACTGCCTCTAAAAGAGGAAGATGTTGATGTTCGTGCACCTTTTGGCTGTCAGCCATGAAACTTAGGGGAGAGTGTCTTAAATTTTGAAGGCAATGTCTCTGACACTGACTGAACTTTTTTATCTTTCAACTTTTGCATTTGTATCCTGCTTACCTGGCAAGGCAGTAATATCATCTCTGTAATCATTCCCATGTGGTTTTGTTCCTTTAAACATTGTCAATTAAGAGCATTTTGATCGTTCTATCTCTAGAACCTCTCACTCAAAATGTTAGTTCAACAAGTTACTCTTCACAGAAATGTACTAGCTGAAAAGACAGACAGGTGTTTAAAATGTATTGAAACCTGCAACGTGTTATAAAGACATTTTCTCTATTTTAAGGTAAGCCAGAAATTTCTTTCAAGAAATATGAGCCACATGGGAAGTCAATTCAGTGTGCTCAAAGAATGGTGGTGTCTCTGGGATGTTAAAGAGATTTCAGTCTCCAAAAATGATCAGTCATGACTGCTTCTTATTTATTGCTATTTCCCTGACATTATGAAATACTGCCCATTTTACAAGTCAATCAACAGTTTTTAATCACAAGAGACTGACATACATAATCCATTTAATAGTCCTAATTTTTGGCATATTGTGCATCAATAAACATTTATCACCTTTTTTTTTCATAGTTTGGTCTATTCTAGAAAGTTTTAGGTAATTTACAAGATGGTAACAATGAAGACATGGGATACTGTTTTCATAAGCCATGAAACATACAAAACATTATAATGCTACAAAACTGAAGAGAGAAGACAGACAAGGAGATTGCAGATTCAAAACCTGAACGAACTGCAGCATGTAGATGATTGGCTTTCTTTCCGTTACAGAATTAACCTGCCATTTGTCTTGAGTATAACTAAGGAAATGTGTTTCTCAGGTTATTATTTGTGATTTATTTTTTTAAAAAAACCAAATACATTTATTAAAACTATTTTGTGGCTTGTGGTTTTTTTTTTTTTTTTCATTTTCAGATTTTGCTTTTATGTGTGATTTCTATGCAGTTATTACTGTGCTTTAGTTGCATTTAAGATGTTCTCAATGTATAAATGAATGTAACTTTCATAATAAAATAGTTCTATTATTTGTATCAGGCACTAGTGTCTGGTTTTATCTACAAATTCATAACATTATGCATCACTAGTTTTGTTTGAGGGAAGAGTTTAGTGAAAGAAACTAGACTTTCTTTTGAAGAAAAAAAAATTATAATTCCCTCTCCTAATTCTTGTTGAAGTTCTACCAAGGCTTTTGGTCATCTGCAGTGCTTTGAAATTCATCCATTTATATAAATGTTTATCAGTACTATCCACAGTTTAAAAAACAAAGTATCTGTTCTGAGGCTGGTCTTTGCTGGTCTGAAAGTTTTGCCTTGTGTTAGGTACCCCCAAAGCAAGACCTCAGCACTTGCACACCCATCAAAATGCCAAAGGCTTCCTGTTTTCATGTCCTTTTGTGCCGCTTGGAGGTAGAGGTGTAACCACGTTAAAAAGTAAAAAAGAAAAGAAGAAAAGTTCTGTGCATCAGATGATTGTGTTGCACATACAAGCCACTGAAATGGAAGCTTTTTTTGCTTGTTTGTGTCTTGCTCCTTAGACTGTGGTTGCTCCTAGACTGTGTGTAACGCACACAGTGCTAGCAGTTTGTGTGATTTGTGGGTAGACTGCTGTCCTCAAGGCTTACAGTACCCCTCAGGGTCACCCCAGCGCAGCTGGGTGTTGCACCTAGCACATCCTCCAGCTGACCCCTCTGGGTCTGGGAAAAGTTTGGACAGCTGTTGAAGGCAGCTGTTCTCAAGCAGTGTTTCTGCTTCAGGATCCCTCTTCCTTCTCTTCAGGAGTAAGAGCATTTTAGAGAAATCTTTCTGCTGTTTCCAGACAGAAAAGTCTGCGTTGCACCTAACTAATTTAGAAAATGTATATTCTTAACGGGTTCTTTGGACTTAGATTTTTGTAAAAGAAATAGAAACATGTTAATAAGTGTAATATTAGCTAAAGAGTGGTTTGTCTTCCAACCACAGTAATGCTTATGAACCTTTTACAATGGATAGGCTTAAGACCATGCACTACAGTACAAGCAATGAAAACAGAAAATGCATTATTAATTAAAAGACATATTAAAGGATGTAAGCCTCGACTGTGGAAATAAAACCTTAAATTTAATAATGTCTGTGATGGAATTTAATAATGTCTGTTTATTAATAGTGATATTGCATTGGGATGGGACAGGACAGTGGCAGACATCAATTTTAGTCTATTCATCTAGTTTATGGCGATGTACTGATTCCATTAAATGCCACTGATAAAAGTAGTTTTAGATGTGGTACAATGTAGCATGCAAGTAAAGTCAAAACAAAATTAATATTAAATTAATATTAACAAGTAATAACTTGAGTCATCTGAACATGAACCAGTCCACATACTGCAAGTGTTAAAATAAAAGCAGTGAAATGTTAGATGCACGAATACATATTATATACCAAGTTTTCTTTTACAGCAATGAACTTCCACATTTATTGAAGCATTTAGAGGAATGAGAAAGGACTAGTAATCTATAGCCCAATATTATAAAAGACTGTAAGGAAATAGTCAAAATCTTCTGGCTTTGAAAAACTTGCTGTTAAATAATTCTGGTTTAAAAATTCTTCAAATATTGTCTGGTTAATTCTTCTTTATCAATCATAATTCTTCCTTTTCAAATGTAATCTTAAATATTGTTATGGTTTTAGATCATGTTTTTCTTCTACACCAAAAATTAATATTGTAAACCCAGTACCTTTCTTATCACATGTGTATAGATATGTCCTGCGTCTTTAGTAATAAATGCAAGTTCCTGCTATTTTTCTTTTCCCGTTGATGTTCCTATGCAGCCAAGAATTTGACTTGATAGTCTTCAGCACAGACAACAGAGAATAGAATTTCTTACCATATGAGAAATAATGGCTGATCATGTGACTCTCTTGAAGGCAGAGTTACTGCAGGTGCCTAACCTGGAGAATTGTCAGTGTAGGAAAGGAAAATGAAAGGGCTGGCCTGATTTTAAGACGTCTAGTTTAGTTTTGCAGTTTCAAATAAACAATCATATTGAAAGCCCTCCTCAAGGCATGTCTTTCTTCAAAATCAAATTGGATTGCCTAGGACTTTGGCCAGTTGAGTTCTGAAGATCTTAAAAGTCTTTTGAAAATTACACTATAGCATGTCTCTGAACAACCTCTCCCAGTGCTTAACCTTGCTTCCTGTAAAAACCTGCTCCTTATGTCCAGTTGGACTTTCTTTCATTGCCATTTGTGACTGCTGTCCTATCCTGCTGTTCTTTACCTGGCTCTGTCTCTTTTACTCTTCCCTTTCTGGTACCAGCAGACTGTGTTTAGACCACTTCTGTGTCTTCTCTCTCTCCTACAATCAAAACAGATGCAGCCTGTGCAGTCTTTCTGTCTATATCAGATCTTCCAGTATGCAAACCACCTCACTGGCCATGCTCCAGCTTATTGGACTATCTGAACATGATCCCGTCCCTACAGTGCATTAACCACTCTCTCCAATGTGGTATCATCTATCAAATGCATACTGTCCTACTGTTTGTGTTGATGACAAAGATACTAAATAGTATCAACTCTTGAGAAGTGTGGTTCCCAAAGTCTTATAGTCCAATCAGACTTTCACTACCTTGTGGTCCATCCAACCCATAAGTTCTTAGTTTGGTTATAAGGATACTGCTGGAGACTGTGTTTAAAGCCTTGCTAAAGCGAAGGGAAGATACCTGCACTGTTGGTCTACATCTGATTGTTTCATCATAAAAGACAAATTGGTCAGGCAGGATTTGCTCTTGGTAAATCAATTCTTGCTATTCCAAGTGAGGTTGTTGCTGTCCATGATCCTGGAAATCTTTTCTAGGACTTGCACTATAAAACTGATAGGGATTAAAGTGAGGCTGACCAGCCTTGTATCTCTGTGGTTCTTGCTTTATTCTCTTTTGGATGGACACAGTTTGCCATTTTTCAGTTGCCAGGGAATTCCTCTGGTTTTTTAATAGGTCGCAATGTGCACTTGCAGCCAAGAAAGCCAACTGTATGCTGGGGTGCATCAAAAGAAGCATGACCAGCAGGTGGAGGGAGGTGATTCTGCCCCTCTACTCCACTTCTGTGAGACCCCATCTGGAGTACCTGCAGTACTGTGTCTGGCTTTAGGTTTCCAGTGTAAGAAGGTTATGGACCTATTGGAGCAAGTCCAGAGGAGGGCTATGAAGATGATCAAAGAGCTGGAGTACCTCTCCTGTGGTCACAGGCTGAGAGAGGTGGGTTTGTTCAGCTTGGAGAAGGCTAAACCTTAAGTACCTTAAAGGGGCCTACAGGAAATCTGGAGATGGACATTTTTACAAGGGCATGTAGTGATAAGACAAGGGGAGAATGGCTTTATACTGAAAGAAGGTAGATTTAGAGAAGACATTAGGAAGAAATTCTTCACTTTGAGTTTGGCGATGCACTGGCACAGGTTGCTCAGGGAAGCTGTGGCTGCCTCATACCTGGAAGTGTTCAAGGCCAGGCTGGATGGGGCTTTGAGCAACCTCATCTAGTGGAAGGTGTCCCTGCCCATGGCAGAGGGGTTGGAACTGGATGATCTTTAAGGTTCCCTTCCAACTCAAACTGTTCTATGATCCTCTAGCAGGTAGTATGTCCCCAGTAATGGCAGTCACTCCATTCAACACTGCTGAATACATCCTGTCCCATTTTTTTTTTTTTCTTGTTTACCTATGTATTTCTAACAAGTCTGAAAGAGAGGACAGAATATTTATTTTATCAGTAAATTGAACAGATGTTCTTAAAAGCTACTGAAAGCCCGTAAATGAAGATTGCCAAATACAGAAGCCATTAACCACTGGAATAAACTACCAAGGGAAGTGGCTGATAATCCATTTCTCTAATTCTTTAAAGCAAAGCTAGCCCCTTCCTGGACCATACACATTAATCAAACCTAAGACATTAGGCTTACTACCAGAGAAAGTGAGTGCAGTCTTCTGTCTTGTATTGCACATGACTGTTACTTTATTGTTCCTTCTTGGTTAGAATCCATGGGGTTACCATTGTGATTGTTTTCTCAGAGGGATAAAGTAATTTTTTCAGTAGTTTTGATTTAATGGTGGAAAGAATTGGAAGAATAAAAACAATATTAGTTTATCTAATGTTATACCAAAAGGGAACTGACAGATTCTGGTGTGTGAAAGATTCCTTTCATTTTTGAAGATGCGGGACCAAAAGCCAAGTACTTTAGCAAGGTTTTTTATGGGAATAAGGCTTTATATGGTGTGTCTTCCCTACACCTTCTAGTGAACAGATGGGTAGTAAACGATTATGCATACAATTGGGGCACTAAAGAAAATGTTGTCATTTTTTCCCCTGCTAGCCATTTATATGTTTAATTTGTTGACAGAACAGAGGATATGTAACTGAATGTTCTGTTTTAATTAAAATGAAAGTAAATTTATTATTCAGGGAAACTCTGTGTTCTGTTTATGCTTGGGGAACAGAACAAACATATGTCTCTGCTTCATTGTTTGTCACCATCTAGCATAAGGTTATTTTTTGTTGCTTATTTAGCCTATGGAACAGATCATACTAGTGATATTCCTCATTATTATTTATCCTAAAGAATTCTAGTGTGCAGTAATAAGTAAATGGCAGAAGAAAAGCACATCCTGAGTATCATTCCAGTAGGTGCTATTTTTAAAAAAAATCTGAATAAATGGCAGTCACAACATTTCCCAAATGGGAATGTAAATTGGCTGGTGGAACTTGTGTGTTTCCTCAAATAAAAACACAGAGAATAAGAATCAGTTTGTTTCTTGGCTATTGTTTCAATTCCTTCAGTTGTCTCATTGCATGGCTAGAGGAGTACAACAGGGATGAAGGGGGAACTTTTACAGTGGTGATATCAGAGATTTATCTCCATTAGGATTTTAAAAATTTCACTAAAATTCTTACAATTACCCACTTCTTAAAATTTCCCACTTGCACTAATCACACCAGAGGAACTCATACTAGCACCAAGCCTGGCATTGCAGAATAAGAAGGACACTGTGCCTATACAGTAGCCCTTAGTGGGGGAAAATCCCCATTGGCTACAGTGTATGAAGCCTGCCTTTGGGGATTGTGCTGTATGTTCTTTAGCCTTGTTTTCTCATTTGACATTTATAAATGAAAATACTGGCAATCTAAGAATTTGGAAATGACTGAGTTTATCCTCAGCTTCTTCCTCTCTCAGAAATCTACCCAGATTTATCCTTTATCCGTATCTAATCAGAAACTAGGTTAATCCAGTTAATAGAAGCACTGGGATTAGACATCAATTGACTCTACAACCCTGTACTAAATACAGTTGTTTCACAAGGTGTAGGTAATTTAGCTCTGCTAAATAGTTCAGTAATTTTCAAAATTCAGCTTTGGTCCTAAGTTAATATAAATATACATACATATATTTATATATAAATAACTATAAAATATAATTACTACAAATACAGTGCAGGTTTGTCTCTTGTGGCAAAGAAGGCCAAGAGCATCCTGGCCTGCATTAGGAAGAGTGTCGCCAGTAGGTCAGGGGAGGTCATCTGTCTCAGCCCTGGTGAGACTCATCTGGAGTGCCAAGTCCAGTGCTTGGCTCCCAAGTACAAGACACATATTCATGTCTTGGAGCAAGTCCAGCAAAGGGCCATATAGACCATTAACTGATTGAAACATCCATCATGTCAGGTGAAGCAGAGAGCTGGCACTTTTTGACCTGGAGAAGAGAAGGGGCTGGGTAAGTCTTAGCAGTATGTATAAATACTCAATGAAGAGGAAGACAGTGGTGCCCACTGACTGGGCATGAAGCAGTGAGCACATATGGCTATATTTAAATATATTGATCCTGTACATTTTTCAAGCAGCAAAACAATATCTGGATGCATCCTCATAGTGGCAAGAAATGGTAAAAAAGTATAGCTGATATTACATACAGTACAGGTGAGGCATGGAGGATGCCTGAGTTCCAGTGAAGATTCTATATAAAATATTACCCATTTTTTCCTGAACATAGCTTCAGCATGTTTCAGCATTATGGTTCAACGGAAAGGATATTCTCACTTCAATAGAAATATCATCATCATGGTCTTGTAATATTTTAGGGTTCTCTTTTCTGATCTGCTGCTAGCCTACTGAATGCTGAGTCTAAGAGAAGCAATTCGTTTATCTTAGCAAAGATAAAAAGTACATGAGATGCCCCAGAAATAATGTTCTTTATGAGGATATTAGAAAAATAAGTATTAAGAATGTCCCAGGAGCTTTTGCCTGTTGGTATTTACCAGCCTTTAAGAAAAAAATTATTAAAACTCCTGATACAGTGGGGAAGAAGACAGTATCTCGTTATCAGCTGTAAGAGCCGTCGAATTCCACCAAATACAAGGTTCATCATTTGAAATCAGACATCTTTGTAATCAGCTGATATTATATATAAAAATAGAGTATCTAAAGGACCATTTGCACCTATCCAGAGAGGACTTACTATCAGCTTGTGAATGAAAAAAAGATTACTTTTGCTTGTAGTAGTTTCAGAAACATCAGGGTATTTTCCTTACCAGGTTTGAACTTAGAAAAATGCTGCCTATTGCGTGTAGACCTCACATAGTTACCAGGAAGCATCACATTTTACAGTGGTCACTGCATTATATACAGTTACAGGGTTATATTGTTTTCCTAGGAAACATCCCAATTAAGGAAGTTTCTTGATCGAATGGTGTCTACTATATATGCTAGTGAGAAATTACACAGCATGGGCAGAAAGATCCACTGATGTCTTGAGTCAATCACTGCATTGCCTTTAGCTTAGACTTCTTTCTTGTCTTTCCCTTGGTGGTGTGATGCAGACACTGAGAGATTGAAACACTGTGCTATTCTTTTGTTGCCCTGTCAGCATTTTCTGTGCTTCCCTTCTTTTGAGGAGGGACTGATGAGCTCGGAGTTTTATGGTACCAGGTAGCAAAATGCCAAGTATTATGTTGTTTTCTCCAAGTTCTGCCAGTATGTTTTACCTGTCATTTCATGTAGTACTAAAGGCAAATGACTGCATTATCGCAAGTTTTCTGTGACTGGCAACTGTTATTGGCATCATATATCTAGGAACAGCTGTTGTTGTTTTATTAGAAAATACTCCACTGATGCTTAGTGTAGATGGAGCCAAGGCAGCAACGGCAGCATTGCCATTCCTTCTGCAATTAGTATTGTGTAGAATTTGATAACCTGTATAAAATTTTTATTTTTTCTAACTGACTATTTTAATTTTTTAGAGAAAATATGTGGCTTAATCCTACTCCCTCTGAATATTTGTGCACATTACATTACAGTAGGCAGGATCTGAGAATGTGCAGTTCTTCATCAGGAACACGAACATGGCTTATTTAACCATTTGAACACTTCTGGTTAAAAATGAAAATTTTGACTGCCGTGATCAATATTGGCATGTTTTTCTCTTATAAGTCTAAACATAGGAAAATAACAATATTCTCAATACCTTTGATTTCAAAATTATTTTCACATTTTTTATGTTTTATTACTTTTAGGTCCACTTCTACGTATTAGTAGCAGTGATATGGTGATTCAATTACGTCCAATTGTGAGGCATCACAAAACTATATACATTGTTTTTAAATCCTACTTGACATACTGTATTTTTAAACTGTTTACTGAAACCTTTTTAGACTATAGATTGTAAAGAACTGTTATTAGTATATCGCATACAAACACTGAGGAAAATGCATCTCTGTATATAGAAGGAAGAATAGTAATAACCATGAATAAAAAATGTTTGTCAAAGAAGAGAAATAGTGATTGGAGAGAGTGTTGTTCTCAGGCATATTGCAGGACTGGTTCTTCTGCACTGCAGGTGAGAACAAAAATAATTATTTAATCTAGTTAAAAAGGAAAAAGAAAATAAACCACAAGCAGTTAAGCAGCCAGTATTAACTGCTACTTGTTTTCAGTGTCAGTGCTATCCTTTCTCATGTATTGTGAAATCAGTGGCACACAATAGTAGAATACTTTTTTTACCCTTTCACTCCAAGAAAAAAGGAAGCAGTTTGTACATAATTTGTTTATAACACTGGAAGGTTGCTGCTGGGGGTGCGGGTAGCTGGGATATTCCCTGGTGCTTTTGAATAAGAACTTGAAAAATCCCAGTACAGTTCTTCTCAGTGTGTGAGAAGAGGTTCTTGGCAGCAACTGTGCTCATTTTCTTTGACTGCAGCTGTTAGAGCACGCTCGCCTAAAAACAAGGAAGAGCTGGACTGAACTTGGCAGCATCCTTATTCCAATATGGTTTTAGCCATTTAGGGTACAGGAAATTTGTAATCTATAAATGACCTAGATTTTTCATTACCTTATGTATTAATGAACCACTTAGTCTTTTTATAACAGGTTGAAGGTTAGCTGAATGATCACTTCTCTAGCCGTTACCTGCAAGATGATCAATACACGTTTAGCATATTAAGCACCAACAAAGACTTTGCGGGCACATCCTATAAATGATAAACTGGAGCTGTTATCTAATAAAGAGAATTTCAACAACAGATACAGAATAAGTTTTTTGTTTCTTCTTTTAAATCTGTAGAAACTTGATTATTTTTTTGGTATAGCTAAATATACTTCTTCATAACTAGCCCACCTCCACATCAGTATTGCTTTTTAACATACAAGTCCGCAAGTTGGAAGGTACTAAAAAAAGCCCTGTCTTTTTTTATGCCCCCCGTAATTACAGTCACAAGCTCTCAAGTCTAGGAAGGGAACTTTCTGAATGTGATTGGCAAAGCTCTGTGTTTTAATATGCTGCTAGAATTCTGCTGGACCCCGAGGTAAACCCTATGCACATGGTGACTTCAAGGGTTATACCAAAATCTCCCTGGCATTCCTTTGGCAATACTGCTGCAGACCCAGACAATAATTTAATTTCTGGTATTCTTTTCATGAAGTTTTTTTTCCGTATGACACATTAAATTCTTTTAACAGTCAAACTGATGAAGGGATCAATCTGACATCAGTAGCACCAAATATCAGTATTTTGTTCTAAAATGTAAGCTTAGAAGAAATGTGAGGGTAATTTTTTTTTTTTTTTTTTTCAAACTGGCAGCTTCTTCCTTGAGAACTGGCATAATTTTGAACTGTTAAGAAAATCTGTGACTATTTTGTACCAAATCAGCCTGCAATACTGGTTGTAATCTCTTTACACTGATGTTCTTCTCTCCTACATGAGAAAAGTCTCGGAAATACATAGGTATTAATGTATATGCATATACTTATTATATATATACAAAAGAAGAAAGAGCTCTATAGATTTTCACCTCTTAAATGCTTTTTTGGAGCACCAAGACTTCCCTCTGCTTGTCATACTTCTTATTGCAGAAACAAATGAGTTGATGACTTATCCTCTGAGTATCTGGTGAATATTCAGAATTTCACTGAAAATTGCTGAAACCAGTTTTCAGCTGTATTCTTGGGTTGTTACACCTAAGCAGCATTTCATCCAGTGGTTGGTAGGCTGAAAGATAACCCTGTGCTTTGCCTCTTTCAGCAGTGAGGAGGGAGTCTTTGGAGGGTGGCTTGGCAGGAATTCTTTTTCATGTGAAATTGTATGGACCTTCAAAGAATGAAAGGGAAAGGGAGCTTGTTCCCCCCTTTTTTCCCCTCTTTTTTTTTTTTTTTTTTTCCCCTCCATGTTCCTAAATGTAACCACCTCCCTGACAAGGAGATTCAAAATTTGCATCTCCCCTAGTGCAGTCAAATAGTGAAAGCATCTGGATGAAAGGAACCCATCCCCCAGACCATAAGATCTGAATCTGGAGCTACACAAAACCTTGCAGAAGTTGCAGGAGAGAGAACATTCTGAAGACTGTGTATTAAAGCACTGATTCATATGTGCTGCAGTTGTAAGCCAGAGGACATATAAATAGCAAATTGAAACGGCTTCTATTTCATTCTCTCCAAGAGCTTGCTTTTCCCAAATTCAAACAGCTAGCTGCTTCTTGCCTTGAGTTCCCTATCCTGCTTGCAAAATCATTTTGAATGTGTGTAGCTGAACAGCTCAGAGTGATTTTGTTTGTGAAGTTCCTCAAAATTGAGTACTGTATTTTATTCTGACTTTGATTTAAGTGATCTTGGTGAGCAGTGTTGTTCTTCCGCCTTATCTGGGGTAACAGCTTCCCTTCTGGTTATGTTAAATTGTAGAATTACTCTTTCTAGCTATCCTTTCCCAGCCTAGATCATTTATAGCTTGGGTACTGCTTCTGACCCATAATACCTGGCAACCAGTAGATTTCTCTTCTTCCATCCTGCCAGGGCTCTGAGGCTCACTCCAGAGCACCTGTACTGCTGGCCAGAAGGAAGAGACTTCTGCACCAGCAGGGTATGTGCTGGCGCTTTCACTTGGATGTTCATTACCTTTTTAATACACTGCCTTAGCAGGCTGGATAAGCAGAGTCTGACACGTTTGCTCCATTACTGAGACCCTGAACCAGAAGAATGACATTAATCTTAACTCCAAATAAGGTGTATTTGCAGCAAAGATGTTGCAGGAGGTCCAGCTTCCTTAATTACTTTTGCATCAGCCAGCCTGCCTTGAACCACACCAGCCTGAAAGGGCGTAATTTTTCCACCAACTTACAGCGTAAGGTGTAGTAATGTAAATACAGGGGTGTTAAAAGGCAGGAAATATTTCAAGGAGTGGGTCTGATCTGGCAGGGGGCAGGTGGCCAGCGTGGGACCTCCTGTGCTCCGGCGGGGCTGAAAGGAGGCGCCGAGAGGCATCGTTGGATTTGCGTCGTGCGAACTGCTGTACAGTGAGCCGGCAGCTCGCTGCTGAGAAGCCTGCGACGACTTTGCGCGGAAAAGAGAGAAATTTACCGCCGGCTCGCCACGCCGGTGCCGCGCCACCCGCTTTCGGCGGTGCGCCCCTTCCCTGCGCTCCCCGCAGCCAGACCAGTCCTCTCGCATCCGGCTCTGCTTCTCGGCCCCGCTTCTCGTCCCCGAGATGAGGGGCCAGTTGTCGCCGAGCCGGAGCCGTCCTGCTTCAGCAGCTCTACCGCAGAAAGAGGGTTTTCAGATAAAGATGCGTTTGTGCCCGTACCCACAGATCGGTACGGACGGAGGCATGGATGTGGGTCTGGGCGCCTGGCGCGTTCTCCCGAGCGCTGGGGCTGACCGAGCTCCGAAGCGCC
>JANRGW010010897.1:0-35901 GCA_024733675.1 Psilopsiagon aymara
TATTATCTTGTTGAGACAGAACTGAGCTCTTGATAGTATAAAATACTAGTGAACATATTATTTCCAGATCTGTTTCTGGCCTCTTTGGAGATCTAAGTATGCTGTTCTAAAGATACACTTTGCAAGGATTCACTGTACCTGTGCAGTTCACGTTATATTTTAATATATTTTCCTTGGAGGAAAATGCATCATGTCAAGGTGATGGGAGTCTAACACAAGAAGGATTTAATAATTCTGGGATTTCTAGGTTTGGCATAAAGCACCATAAGCTCAATTAATTTGATAAGTCTTCCCAATAAAGGATTATGACTAATTTTCTAAGGGCACAGTGTTCTTGCTCTTGAAAATTGCATTGTCCAGTGATCTGATAATTTAGGAGCTTCTAAAACTGGTCCAAGTTTTTCCTGCAATTGCTGATTAGTCTGAACTGTGATTAAGTCAGAGCCTAGGTGGTTTTGGTAAAAAAATATTTACAGCTGAAATTCTATTCTGAAGTTTCTAGGAAAAAGCCATAAATTACAGAAGAGCTAAAGATGAAGAAGGGTTTTTTTTTGAAGCCATCCTGAAATAATCTAATGTGATAACAATCTAGCAGGAAACAAATTGAACAAAAAAAGGAAAGGGAAAGGAGACTCAGCTTGCTAGTTACTAGTGCAATATAGATAAGAAATTATAATTTTGCATTGAATAGGGGAAACAGCTTATCTTTAACATAAAGCTTTTCTCACTATGAAGAAAACCATTTGCTAATTCAAAGAACCCCTCTGTAATTAGCAGTTTTCCCTCTTTCAGGGCTTACAGATCAGCTCTGGAATATACCAAAAGAAGCCTTGGAATATTTATAGATCTGCAGAAAAAAGAGAAAGAGGCATATGCTTGGCTACAGGCAGGAAAGATATATTATGTTCTGAGGCAGAACGAGCTTGTGGATCTTTATATTCAGGTATGTTGTCAACACTTAAAGGCAAGCACATGCTGTCAGTGTGGTGCAAGTGGTATGGTAAGAGAGTAATTCAATATAAAGATCCCAGAGATTTTGCTAACTGATGTTCTGCACATGACATAGTAATGGCATCTACGAAATGCTCAGCAGCTGAAATTCTCAGCGTTTTCTGTTGGTGCTCTGTTTTGACCTGTTGCTTGACTCTGGAAAGATTGTTTTGGGCAGCAACCTTTCTTAGTGCCTGCTTTGTTCCAAATTCTGTGTATTGCATCATCTTTACCAGCTCTGTAGTACCACAGCAATCAAACCATGCATGCTACATGCTGGCGGGTAATAAATAATAATCATCTCAGCATGTCAGCTTGGAGGAAAGGCCCTCAGGAAAACAGAGTAGCTTCTTCTGGAAGCATTTCCAAAGCACCTAAAGCTTTCCTTCTGTGGCTGTGCACAGCATGGCATAGAGCCAGCTGGAGCTGCTGTTGCCTTTGGCACAGTGAGAATAGAGGCATGTGGCTTGCACACCTTGGCTCCCCTGCCATCAACTGGGACTTGCTGCAAGCTGCCACTGCTGTGCTAACAGGCTGAAAGATTACCTGAAAGTGGGATCTAACCCTTGTGGCTGCTGGAATGGGATGCTCTAGAGCCTTTCTCAGAGTCTACAGTCTTTCTCAGATTGGCACTGTCACCTGGATCTGACTGCTGTCCATGTAGCTCCTTGCCATTCACTGAAGTATTTGGGGAATTAGGTTCTTGCTGTTCTAAAGGAGTTAAAAATATTTCTCTCCCATCTGTCTTGTAGTGCAGGATGTATACAGAATCCAATACAGTAATATCTGAGTCTTGGGTGGTGTACCAGTTGTACCAAAACATGATGCCTAAATAAAATATTCAGACATCTGCTAAGATGTTTTGAAAAATCTACAAAGCAGGGAAACATAGGAAACAAGTTCATGTTTAAAATGGACTGAGACACAATACATGGGGCCACTTCACGTTGGTTTTTTTTTAACTCTCAATTAAGTTACATTTTTTAATAGTTACCAGGAAAACTGAATGCACGTGTTTTACATGAAGAGACTGCGCTATAGGCCTGTCATTTCTTTTAATATATAACTTTAGCTGATAGCCCTCAAGATAGTCACTTGGTAGTAAAAAATTCAAAGCAGCATGTGGGATGATTTTTCTCCATCTGTTTTATTTCCTCAAAGGAGGAGTGGACCAGGGACATGTATGTCTATTCCATACTGTGCATATGGGGTACCTGGTATTTAGAGCAGAGTCAATGCCTGTCCATGAGGAAAGTCTCAAAGCAGGAATCTGCCCTATAAAATGTTGACCACTGGGTCAGTTCTTTGTGCAGGCCATCACGTCTTCATTTTCTTGTAAAACACAACTTCCACAATATGATGCAATGGAGTCCTTTGGTGCCTGAAGCCAGAATACGTGGAAAATGGTCAATGCCTTTGTGCTTAGGTAGAGCTGGACTTGTATTAATTGAATGCAATTTGAAAACCAAAGATTGCAAAACCAAAGCAAGATTTTTAATCTTGCTGCGTGTAAAAGTCCCCTTTCTCACTAGTATTATTTCTCATTTTTATATTATTTACCATTATCCTATAGCTGACTATCCTGATATTCTTGCTTTGAGGTAGATGCATGCAGCCTTTCATGAAATCCATTTTGCTAGCATGGCACATATTTATTTCAGAACAGAGTAGTGGAGCTGCATTTATTCACAGAATTTATGCCACAGGCTTTTCAATCTGCACTGTTAGCAATATCTAACTTAGAATTTACCATGGAAATAAATTCTAATTTCATCTAATTCAAATTTACCATGTGGCAGCTGTCAAACACTATTTCAGTGCCACATGCTGATTAAGGTAGCAGGATAATATTGCCTGAAAAAGGGAGACCATAACACTACACATGCCCAGGTTCTTACGTTCCTTCTTTAGCAGCTGCCACTGCCCTGCTCAAAAACAGGTTACTGAAAAAAACAGAGCACTCTCTCACCAAATACAGCCTTTCCTATCTGACAATGAGAGGCCTTAACAAGGTCTTTTTCAATTGCTAGTATTATTGATTTGTTTTAACCAGGAAGTAATGAAGATTTATTTCCTTATCTTCCCCATCCCGTTTTCTTTTCAGGTTGCTCAGGATGCTGCTCTTTACACAGGAGATCCAAATTTGGGAATGGAACTGTTTGAAGCTGCTGGAGACATATTTTTCAATGGTACCTGGGACAAGGAGAAAGCAGTGACTTTCTATAAGGTTTGTGTAATTTTTCTACTGCATTGACAATTATGCACCCTCCTGTCATAGCTGATGTTCTACCAGTGCTGAAGCAAAAGCTGATCCTCTCAGCAAATAGTTCATAACCTACTGCAGCTGAGCATTTCACCATGGTGCAAATAGACACCACCTACTTCAGCTCCTTTTCTGAGTGTAGGATATGTTATAAGCAAAGATCAAAATGAAACCAGAAGTTGCTTGACATTAATGGAAGTCTGCCAGCGCACATCTTTTGCTTCAGCTGTACTTAAGTTGCTGTTATGTGTTTCAGGACAGGGCTCTTCCACTTGCTGTTCAGACTGGCAACAAAACCACTGAACTCAGATTATACAATAAACTGGTGGAGTTGCTGGTGAATCTGAAGGTGTACGAGGAAAGTCTGGAATATGCCAAAGCATCTCTCGTGCTCAGTGTAAATTTAGGTAAGACCAATTTAAATTATAGATGAATGTGGCTGATATCTCTAAAATACAACAGAACTCTAAAAGGTTTTCTTCCTCTGAATTGAGTCTGATTTCTTGCCAGGATTTCATAACAATACTATCATTGCTATTTTTGCCTCTATTCAAGAATAAGCAACGTTCTTGCTGCTTCTTCTAACTCCAAGTTCTATGGAAAACACTTGGTAGAGCACAGAACTAAATCTGGGATCCTAGGTCCAATCTGAATGCTGCTTCTAACAGCTACAATGTAAAGCTGATGAATAATGTAATCTTCAAAAGGTTTTGAGTGTCTAGGGCTAGTTTCAAAAATTCCTGTTCTTAAGCTTTGAGAGCTGTTCAACTGATTAAGAACACTCTTACTGTTCCATGCAAGCACAGACAGCTGAATCAGTCTGAGAATCATCTTTTGACATAATTTTTTATGTAAAGTATGAACTGGGAGGGGCAAGGGAGTCTTTAATCCCATTAATTTGCTTTCATTACTTTTGTATTTATTGGTAGGGTGTATATATCTAAACATGAGATTAATATAGTGATTTCTTAAGAAAATATCAGACACTTTTAAATCCTACAGCAGGAAATTTGGGGATTGTGTAGGTTTCTTCTTAGAGGATGGGTTTTGGCCATGTATCTCTTGAGCAAAATTAGTTTTATTCAATGGAAGTTCAGCAATTACCATATAGAAGTAAAACAAAAAATAGCGCAGATGTATTCTGATTTGTGATGATTTGACTGTTTTGTCTCTTTCATTTTATCCTGACTCATACGCTATCTCATTAGGAAATCAGCTAAATGAGCGAATAGCTTACCATCGTCTGGCTGCCATCCATCATCATTTGGGTCACTGTGAACTAGCTGAACACTTCTATTTAAAAGCCTTGTCCCTCTGTTCCTCTCCTCTGGAGTTTGAGGAGGAAACACTGTATTACATGAAGGTGTACTTGGTCTTAGGAGACATTATATTCTATGAACTTAAGGTAAGAAATACTAAAAACTGCTGAAGAAGATGTTTTCTTTGAGTAATGTTTTGTAACACCAGGTTATTCCTCAATCCATTTCTATGCATTTAGAATGTAAGTAATAAAGCAGGAAAGACCTATTGAAGTTTCGAAATCTGTTATTCTTGTTTGTTATCTAATAAAATGAGCTTGGATGTCCTTTTACACATATTGTGCTATAGAAGGTAATATCTTTGTGTCTCATCTCAGGACCCTTTTGATGCAGCAGGTTATTACCATTTGGCACTTGCTGCTGCCATGGACCTAGGCAATAAGAAAGCTCAACTGAAGATTTACACAAGGCTTGCAATAATCTACCATAACTACCTTGTGGATCGGGAAAAGTCTCTCTTCTTCTATCAAAAGGCAAGAACCTTTGCAACGGAACTGAATGTTAGGAGAATAAATCTAGCGCCTGATCGGTGTTATAAGAATTCATAAGCATCTTTGGAACGGTAGCCTAACAACCACGGAAGTACCTAGAGAAATATTGCACTGGCTTTGTAGGAGGATGCAGAATGCATTCAATGTCTCACTATGCAAGTTCTGTAAGCCAGAGTTCAGCATTGCAGACTAAATTACCAGTTTATATGACAATAAACTACATTTTATTGTCCTCAAGGTATGCCATCTTGTAGTTGTTGCTTGAGGATCAGCCCATAAACTAAAACTAAAATTCGATGGTCTTATTTAAAAAAGCTTTTCTTTGCTATGATTCTGCCTAGCTGTGTACCAAAAAGTTATCAATGCATAGATGCAATGAAAAGTATTTAATAAAGTGCTACAGAGAAAAAATGCTTTATATGAATTATGGCTTTCTTTGTATGGCCTAGCTCTATTATTTTAATGACATCAAGTAAATACATATGCACAAGCATGTGGGGTATCTGAGAATTGGTTTGGTCCAGTTTCCCTGGCATCACCCCTCACTTCCTATCAAATTCATCTATTGCAGTACTTACAGGCACTACTGAAGATTTACCTTCTAATTCCTGAAAATACTTTGTACATGTTGACATAACTAACTGGAGCCATAAGAACTGAAATCTCTAGTAATATGTCAGTTGCAGCTTTGTGGATATCAATGGTAATGTGAAGAGCCTCTTTCTCTCTTTTCTCTTAACTGACCCTTTTCAGAACTGTCAGTATTGCCTGCAATGACTTACTTCATTTCAAATCATCTTACATATAACTACATTTTGTTCAGAAAAATGTGCTACAGTTGCAAAAGTTCTAGCTTGTTAACTTTCAGTTTTAAATCTTTGTGCCTCAAAACGCTTTCATACCAAAGCCATGTGGCTGAAATGACCTAATAGATCATGCTGTGTTTTTTGAGAAGAAATGTCTATGTCTTGAGGTCTGATATCTTGCAATTAAATACTCAGATATGTTTTGACATGATGCCTTTTGATTCCTGGTAAGACCTTCATATAGAAACCATTAGTTTTTTGAGACATTACTAGGAACTTGTCATCGGTTCAGCAATAGCAGTCATTTTTCTCCTTCTTAGTAGCTGGTGCAGCACTGTGTTTTTGACTTTCGGCCTGGGAACAACGCTGATAACGCTGATGTTTATAGTTACGGCTTAGAATGCTTGGTTTGACCAAGGACTTTTTGAGACTCATGCTCTGCCAGGGAGGAGGGGAAGCCAGGGGGAAGCAGAGACAGGACACCTGGCCCAAACTGACCCAAGTCCATACCACAGCACATCATGGCCAGGATGGAAAAACTGGGGCAGGAACCCAGAAGAGTTCAGTTCATGGCTCAGTCATCAGGTGGTGAGCAGTTGTATCCTCTTCCCTTGTATTTCCCTGGTCATTATTATTACTTGTGGTAGCAGTAGTGGTTTGTGTTATACCTTAGTTACTGGTCTGTTCTTATCTCTGCCTGTGGGAGTTACAGTTTTTGCATTCTTCCCCCCATTCCCCACCACCTCGGGGTGGGGGGGGAGAAAGAGGAGAGAGTGAGTTAGCAAAATGCATGATTCACAGCTTAAACCATGACAGGACTGAATTATGGAAGTGTCCTTGGAAGATGCACACACTACCAGCAACCAGCTAGGGATTGTTGGTTCCATGTATTTCATTTGCTTACGCTGTTAAATCTGGGGAAAGGTGCAAAAACCAAACTTTTGCAATGGAATCTCCTTGGTTTTGGCCTAAACCCTTTTTGTCTAAAAATCTTTTCTTAAAATCTGTCATTCACAGCACACTCCGAATGCTTTCTGTGTACATTCAGGAATCTGCCTTCTGTTGTCTTTTTGACCTTGTGAATTCTTCATTATTTTATTTTTTTTTAACTGCTTCCCCGTAGGGAGATAGGATAATGATATCTAATTGAGATAGACTGACATTTGGGATTCTGTCCAGGGAGGGGGGAAGTGTATCTTCTTCCTCAGTGAAGAGTAACAACTGTAAGCAGTAGTCTATATAACAGTTGCCACTTTGATGATAAGTGTTACCTGTCAATTACCTTGAATAGAAGCTTTCGACAGGTAGACGAGGTAACTCCTTACAGTCTTGCGCTTGGCTCAAAGGTTCAAAAAGTGACATGGTGCTTCAGAAGTATACCATTGAGCTTAAGCAATTTGTATTTGCTATTTCAAGAAGGCTCCATGCTCAGTTAAGCATTGGTGGTTTTTTTTTTTTGTTTTGTCACTAAAAAGAGCTTACCTGCTCCTCAGTTTTCAGTTTCATGGTGAGGATTAGATGGCTAAAAATAATGAATATGATACTGCTTTGCCTCATAACTGTGCAGCATTATTAAATATATCTCAGCACTTTGCTTTTAGTAAATAAGAAAACTTTGTTAGTAAATTAGACCTTCATCTTGACTGTAGAAATGCATGTACTGCTCAAAACAATTCTGCACACAAATTTTTTGGACACTCACAATTGGACTGGAACTAAGCATTAAGGCTGAAAGTTTTACTGTTTCATTGTCTTAGGAACTTACATTGAATACTCAAATTCAGAGTGTCATATTGTCCTACTAAACATGGGAAATGGATCACCCCATATCCTCTTCCTTGCCTTGACTGAAAACTCAACAGAAGTCCTGCGCAATCTCTGCAGATCTAGGAAAATTGTGGATGTTGCTCTTAGTTCATTAATTTGCTTTTCAGTACTTGGCCGTCTCTTTTCCATTTCATTTGGCTTTTAGACTAGAGATAAATTTATAACCTCTCTATGGCTCTGACTGCTGTAATCACAGGCAGTCTCTTTGTATTCTGGGGAGGGAAGCTGCAGCTCCTAATCTGGAATTCTGTTCTGCTGATACAACCCATCTTCATTTTTGCATTGCTATTTCATCTTATTGCCTTGATTCCACAGTGCTTTTTCTTTCATAGCACTCCAATCTTTTATCATTAATTCACCCTTTAATGTTAATTTGCGCTTGAGCAGTGTATAGCACACTGAATTTCTTGTCTATTCCATTCAAGCCAGTTGAATGCCATACAGCAATGTATATGACTATTGAAAAGGCAATACCAGAATTCTGTCCTTGCTGTGATGACAAAAGAATTCTGTTTTTCTACTCAGTGCACTTAAAGTGCATCATAGGATTTCAAAGAACTGAATTCCTATCAAAAATAGCGTTTTAATTTTTTGAAAACTGCTTCAAAACCTGTTAGACCTTGAAATATACATTTTTCTCCAGGAAGCACAATATCATTTTACAATTCTGTGATGATAAAAGCAATGCACTTGGACAGCAAAGTTCAAATTTGCAAATCCTGGGTGGAACTGAATGTGGGCTAAAGGATTTCACTGTGAAGTAGTTCGCTTTGAACAAGAGCAGTAGGATTAATTTTTCCTTCAGAGGCAGCTGTTAGATAGCCCTACTCTCTTTAGCATCAGAGAATTGTCAACTGTCTACCGTGTAGAAATCTATAGGTGGGTAAAGTGAAAAGGCAGAAGAGCATGGAGTCTAGATGCCTCCTAGGTAGGGTATAAAAGGCATATCTCTACAGAGTCTGTCTGTCAGAAAAGGAAGAGAAGGGCTTTCAAGGATGAGGTATTTAATAAATGGGAGGGGGGAAGGAGGAGGTAAGGACATAGGAAGCAGATGTAGATTCAGAGGACTTCTAACCCAGAACTAATTATATAGCTAGTCAGCAGCAAAGTTTGATACACTTAATGAGCCAAAAAAAGCCCCGCTGAGCTGTTAACAGCTCTGCAGGCACTCTCATACTGTAGGTATTTCTGCTTGATTTGAAATAACAAGGCTCTGCTTCCAGGCGTGCATGAACTGGTACTTGTGAGCAGCTACATATCTTGAACCTTGTTAGATATAGAGCCAGATTTGTGGTGGTTTCTCGTCTAGGGATGGTGTCACCACTTCATTTTTTTAAATGGGTATATAAAGAAATGAAGGGTAGTGATGCATCCCAGTATGGAATACTTAATTGCTAGAAAGGAGCGACCCCAGCCTCCATGCTTTCCTCAGCCTGTAAAAGCTCACATTTCTGAAGAGAAAAAATACAGTCTCCTACTCAGTAGGCAAGGAGCCTGTCCTCTCCCTTTTTCCTGGTTAGGTGAAAAGACATGCCAAACTCTGCATGCTTTCTGGGTGTGTGTAAAAGGGAGCACATCCCTGTCCTCTCTTGTCTAAGGAATTCACTTTGGAATAACGGAAGTGGGGGTCCATCATGCATGCTCTGAAAGGCTTGCACTAAGCACCTCTGTATAAAATACCGTCTTCTGGCACATAAGATTCCTAGTTGTTGGGTGTCCATTCGACTCCTTTTTATTACAGTAAGAGCTCCACTGCTTTCTGATGACCCTATTTTTGCAACTTCCTCATAGAAGGTAAGCCTGCGTTATTGTTGTTTTTTTTTTCGGGGGCTAATCCATTCAGTTTTAACAATTTTTTTTTGCAGGACCAAGCTGTAACGTTTGCCATCCAAGATATCCTCTAGCCACGAGGTGGCACTCTCTAGCTTTGCATTAGTGGCCTTCTGTCCGGAAGGTTAAAAGAAGCATTCAGAAACCTGAGGAAGTAGCACACTGTTCCTCCATTACCCTTCCTTTCCAACTAAAATCTAATATCCCTTAAAAGAAAACAAAATCAAAACTTGGTAAAAAAAAAAAAAAATAGGAACCTTTGAAAATGATGAACTAAAGCCTAAAAACCTGTTTTTTTTTTCCAGGAAATGTGAAACGTAGAGCAGAGGATCACCTGTGTGCTCTGTCACAAAGGAAATATTCTCCAAGAAAGCAACAGGGCACTTGTAGGGAATAAAAAGAGTTGAGGATAATAATTTTAAACTGCTTTGAAATGCTTAAGGTTCTGATAATTGACTCGTCCACAGGCAACCTAGAGAAAGTTGTCTGCACTGAGGTAGCAACACAGCTTTATTTGGCAAGAGGAAAATTGAAGTGCAATTAGAGGATACTGTGGCAGCGAATAAACCTAGTAAATGGGGTTAGAGTCAGGCACACACTGAAAGCTGTTGCTGTTATTTTAAAAATGGCTAATTTTTGAGAGCTGCTTGTTTTGTGAAGAGAAATGCCATACGAATTGCTTTGTGTAAGCCTGGCACTATACTATTCTAGGCAGTGTCATTCAAAATACTTAACCTATGGAACAAAGCAATCTTCTGAAAATGTACCAAAGACATTATGAGAGTTAGTAGCTGTTTTCCCGCTTATGTAAATTACCTGCCTGGTGTTTGACTGCTGAAGTGCTAAGGAGATGTTCCTCTAAATCTAATGCCATTCTGCCTTCATTTTGCCATTTCAGATAATGAAGATGAAGAAAACAATGTATAATTTCCCAGAATATTTAGCTCTATCTGGCACTTTAATTACCAAGTGGTGGGGTTAAGTTGCCATTGCAGTGCACTGACATACTAAAAGGATTGTATCTTTGTATGAAAAGCAAACCAAACAGGATTATAATATTGTACAACTTACATGTTATTTAGATGCTGAATTACTTTACAGAGTTATGTGCTGGGAAACTCTTGAAATTTTTCAGCAGGTGTTTTTCCTGATGCAGCAGATGTACAAAATCTGCCTGAAGTACCCTTTCTTTGCCAAGTCAACAGAAGGGAATTTCACCATCACACAGAAAACATTTAATTGTTTGGAAGTTGGAATGAGTATAATAAATGAAGTGCTTTAGCTTTTCTAAAAATAACACTGATTCTTTCTGAATGTTTCCTGAAATATATGTAACACCCATGGCTGGTGTTAGATATTTATGTTCTGTTAGGTTATTAACTGGGGGATAGAGAAACTTCTTGGGAACCAATCTGTTCCCAAACTGGGGAAAGGCTTTATCAGGAATTATGGACCATTATCCACCTGCTCATATTTTGCTTAAAGCACAGATGCATTTCTGTGAACCTGCCTTTTCTGAGATATGCCATATTTGTATGTTTGAGACACGAGACACCTGTTTCTTTCTCTTGAGAAGATTTAACACAGTACGAGTGTAACTGGGCACTTTTTGTAATATCAGAAAGGAAGAGCATGAAGGTATTAGGACATGAAAGCAGATGCATAAGGCGTGGCTGAAAGTGACCTTGAACCCAAAACATTCTCTTTTTCCAGAGTTCTTGCACATTTTGGTCTTTGGTCATGAATAATTGGGTGGGATGCTTTTAGGAGAATTGGGGATTAGGTCTAGTGATGCATTGAATCTCCAAGTTAATTTCTGCATTTTTCTATAATTTCTCTTTAGCAATTCACATCCATTTAATAACTTATAAAAATTTCCACGTAAAGCTACACTGTTCAGCGGCAATGCAGAAAAATATCTGTATTTGCTTGAAATTCAAATGCAAATGAATTAAATTCAGTCCATTTTCTTTTCAAAGAGTATTTTCAGCCTTGAACAACCCATTGAGGCAATTTTCTTCTCAATTCAGAATTTAATTATGGAGCAGCACTGTAAAATGTAGTTAAGATGTTTTGTCTCATTTTCAAGTTTGGTATTAGTACTAACTGTGCAGAAGCATCCAGATCAGAAAGAAACAGGGTCCTGATATAATTGCATCTACTCTATCTACGAATCTATTTCCTAGAAACTAAAATGTATTAATTATTAGTATTGCTACTGAACTTGCCAAAATTCTGTACTTTTCTTTCATAGATTAAAGTGATATGAACGGCAATTTTCTCTAAATCCTGAAGCTTTGTCTCATATTGGTCAAGTTTTACATGGTATGAAGACTTAGCTGAAATCAATGCATTCTTGTACCAATGAATTGAGCTCAAGAGAAAACACTTGTGAATTGCTTACCAAGTAATCTGAAGTGTTTTTCTTTTATGTTCTGCTGTAGGTCTGTCAGTTATACACTGTATAAGAGTTCTTTTTTTTTCCTGTTCTTCCTGCATACCAGAGATAAAGCTAGTCGCACATGCAAACATACAGCTGAGTAAATATGTTGTTCACCAAGAAGTAATGATAGTTATACAACTATAATATTCTCTTTATTATATGAGATAGCAGCCATTCTTCAAGTTTCCCATTTTATGTTACTTAATGATAACTGCAGGTTTCTTAACATCTTGAAAGACTCATAACTACAAGAAGCTTCAAGAAAACTGAGGTGTGTGCCAACATGCATCTTAGCCTAAAACTCTGTCCTTTACTAATGAAGTTTAATTAATATCTTTGTTTCTAACATATTTTTTTTCCTTTTTTTACAGATAAGTGGGGGTTTTTTTTAGGTAGAATCACTTTGTTAGATTATCTATTTCCTTTTTCTGCCTACTAGCTGATCAATTTGTGATTTTCTGGGTCATTTAATGGATGACAACCCTTTCTTATTAAATCAGAGAAAAGTTGTCCTTATTGCACCTTTTGACAATTATGTTTGCTCTATTGCTTTCCTATTTTAGACACCATTTTTACTTTGGTTTAGGTCTGCCAGGCTTTTCATCACCCTTGCTGGATGCTGGGTGTCTGCCACATACCAGTTAATGTTGGAAAAAAGTCAATCCTATTTCCAAGAATGAGCCCAGAGAAAAGTGCACTAATTGGTGAATGTTTATTTTAAGTCAAAAGAAGTCTGGTTACCTATTCCCTATAAAGCTTTAGCAACCAGAAGCACCCGTTTACCAGCAAAGTGGGGCTGCTTTAAGAATGGATTTTCTACTAAAGAAAAAAAGTATTCCTGTCATAAGCTTTTAAAAATTATAACTTGTGTAGGAACAGTGTTTTGACACATGCTACCAAAATTCTATGCCTAATGAATAAACTTGAGCTGCTTGCATCTTGCAGGGGTGAGACAGCTCTACCATGCGTGTACTTCACACTGTTACAAGGGTGAAGCAAATAAACCTATGAGACTTCCAACAGAAAATAAAGAGCTCTGAGAAGTGTGAACAAAGCTTATCCTCTGCTCAAAGTGAGGAGGAATGGGAAAGGAGCTACTTCTGGTGATGCTGCTGCATCATGTCCAGTCTCCATACAGTAATCCTATACTAGAAGATTCAGAATTCTCTGTTGCTTCTTTGTTAAAACAGTCCTAAACACATACCTTTTAATCAGTAAGAGGTAAAACTTAAAGTAGTGCCTTGAATATATTTCTTCATGGTTTTGTTTTTTGCAATGTGCAGATATCTACAACTTTTCAAGCTGCTTGCTTAGTGCTTCTGAACTATGCTTTAAAATCTACACCTGGATTACCCAAATGTATTTGTTGATCTTTTCTGAACTCACTTTCTTTTATTTTAAATTATTTTTGGTAAACTAATCCTGCATTAAGTATGCTGGATATGGTTTATAACAAGTTAAATCTAGAATAAACTTAGACTGAGCATTTACAAATATTTATATTGCTGCCTTTGGACCTCCATGTTCACAAGTTTTATTTTACTCAGTTGCTGAGGCATGGAATTCTGGTTTAGACAATAAACCACAGTTCACATAAATCAGTTAAGCTCCATTAAAATAAAGACCCAGATTTGGGTCAAATTAAGAATTTAAGATTTGGCTAAAGGTTTATAGCTAACATTATGTTTCCTTGCCATGGAAGATTGAAGATAAGTGCTGAGATCTTGCATAAAGTCTAAAGTTGAATGGAGTCCTGGAAACAGAGACTGTATGTGGGCTGAGAGACTGTCTCTTCCTCCACCTGGTAGTTGCTGAGCACTCAGTGTGAGAGTCTGGAGGAGTGGACTACGTGGGCATAGACAAACTGGAGAGACTTTCTCAGCACTGTGTTAGCACTAAACCATGAGGAACACATCTCCATAGGAAGCAGAAGTTTTGACGTATTCCTACAGATCCTACTTCCTGGTTGTCCTCTCAGTGAACTTACCCTCCCCTTGACTGTTCTACACAATATTAGTTTCTACTGGAAGGAGAGCTGCAGATTAGGACATGTTTTACAGGATTTGGCTTTTGTAAGACCCATTAGAGAGGTCTGGTCCTGCAAGGTAGTCACAAGTGAATGGCCTAAAACAGTCTCCCTTTCCTTACAGCTCAATATCTTATGGAACTTTCTATATTATCCTAGAATCACAGAATGGTTTGGGTTGGAAAGGACCTTAAGATCATCTAGTTTTAAACCCCTTGCCAGGGACAGGGACACCTCACACTAGACCATGTTGCCCAAGGCTCGACAGTTGAATGCTTTGCATAAGTCCAGGTTAACGCTGTCAACTGCTCTGCCCCATCCATCAGTTTTGTAGTCCACAAAAAAATTTCTCAAGAAAAGTTCTGAAAAGAAGTCTATAATCCTTCATTGGCTGATTTGTATTCTGTAATTAGAGTCTTCTCCAATTCCACGCTTCGTAAGCCAAGATCCTGTCTGCTTTGTTTACATTTTTACGAGGTTAATACTTGGCTGATTTTACTGGAGAGTGATTTTTAACAATTTCTGCTTGGCTTCTTCTTTACTTGTCATTTTTTTGTCATCAGCCTTGCAGAGTTAGACTATATAAGAGACTATCAATGAGAGGATAATTTTATCCTGTGTTTAATTTTACATAGTAGGAAGTCAGGAAATTGTAAAATTGAGCCTTCATTTCCCCTGAATTAAGGGAAAATATATGGGAAATTATGAACGACTTTTGTATCTCAAAAGTGGCATTAAGGCATACTTTCACGTATTTTGGTATAATTTAGGAAATTTTAACTTAAAAGCTGAAATAGCTTATATAAAAGTTCAGATTAAGGAAGCACATATATTTTCAATGTCACTCAGCTGGTTTAAAGTAGTCTTGTGAGCATGTAACAATATGCATCTGATGTTGTATTAAAGTAACAATGTGCGTGGGATATTCAAGTGTTTTTCCACTGTGGTCAAAGTAGTTTGGAAAATTCAAACATAACGAAAACAGTCTCATGACATTTAGAGATCCTCTTCCTTTCCTTTCCCGCGTTTTATCTAATACAGTGTTAATACAACTACTTTTAATGACTTTATTCAACAAAAAATCAAGCATAATCTCTAGAATAAATTATGCAAATAGTTCTTTTCAGACTACAGAAAGAAATGAAATCTGTGCATTGGTCAAGCACCGAGCAATGAATCTTTAATATCTTCATTGCATCTTCAAAAGTAGTGTATTTTTTTTTTTTCATGGTATTGATTAGTTATGCCATAGCAACTAAAGAATAAAGCTCTTAAGCCTCTTCTTGTACTATCAGTAATACAGTTTAAGCAAAGAGGCTCAAATTGGTAACTGGGAATGTGAATGCCAGTAAGGTTCAAGCATTCACTAGATACATTCTCATATGAAGTTCTTGGTAAGAACTACATGTATCAAAGAAAAGCACAAAATGTACAAGAAAAAGTACAAAATAATAATAAAATTACAAAAAGATGGAAGATTGCAGAAGCAAGATTTGGTATAATACGTCTATTTTCAGGACCTTAGGTATTTTTATTCCTTTACTCGGGCTCAGAAATTCTTCATGTTGTTTTTTTGTAAACATAAAATTTGTGTTACGATTTTAGCCCTATTTTTTATGTTGCTTAAAGTGACTGCAAAACTTTCTTTGTACAGTGGGAGGATTGGGACACTACAGATGACGTGTGAAAACAAAGATAATTGTTATACCTCATAGAAGAAAGTAACAAAGTTACAACCCTTGAGTTCCCCAGGACTACAGATTCAGTCAGGAAGGTATCAATGTCTCAGACACAGTCAACATCTGATTTTTTACTATAATTTTTAGTTGCTGTATCCCATATTATAGGGTGTGGTGGGATATCCATGTTTAAAATCATCAATATCTTGAAGCAATACTTCTGAGTAAATGGTGGGAAGCAAAATGGATTAAGTTCATCCAACTTTAGTAAACATCTGAAAACAACCTGAAGCTATTTTTCTTTCTTTCAAATGCATAATCTTTTAAGGGGAGGTAGCTCTTCTTTGCTGGGTGGAGTCAAGTATTACTTTTCATTTGGTGCATGAGCTACTGTACATTAAAATCATGTTCATTCTTTAACTTCATTTTTCATGAACAAAAACAAACTAATAAAAATCTCTCGAAGAGCTCACCATGTGAATAAACTATTTCACTATTACAGAGGCTTAAATCATCACTTAGAAATAGCTCTATGTACTTACAACTGAACTTATTAAAATAAAAGATCTAGTTACAGATTTATTTCACACACCCTTTTCCAAAGGACATTCAAATTTGTTTCAATCTCTAGAGCCTACTCTTGGATGAACTTTTTATTATTTTAGAGTCCTCTAGAAAAGCATGAAGCCTCTGTGCTTTGGATTTGGAAACAACAATATAATTCCTGGATTGCTATTGTCCTTAGGCTTTGTAAAATATGTAGTGGTCACTTAGGTAGCCACCTTTGTCTGGAGTCCACAGGACCTCAGACACAGGATTTAATAAAAACAAGGCACAATATATGTCACTGGCATGACATTGGCAATAGGAAATACCAAGATGATGATGAAGTGTCTTAGAACTCCCATGTCAGAGTTTGCCAGTGTAAGGACTTTAATGAGACAGTGGATGAAGCTGAAGCAATAAATAGCAAGCTATTTAAAACGGTGTCACATCATGCATCCTCTTTTACAAGAATGTGATGAAGGCATGCAATTTACTAAAGATTTGAAAATAAGGTTTTGGGACTTCATGCTAGCAAAATGGAAAGGATTTCAAACAGCAGCCTTTAGAGACATGCTTCTGGGCTTGTTGCATGTTCTGAGGAAGTCTGGATGTCTATAATTAACTGATGGTAACAAATTGAAATGGCTAAATGCACTACTGAGGGTAGGGTAAGAATTCAAATCTTGTTGAGAAATGAAATTTGTGTTAAAGACCTGTGTTATGGAAAATAAATGTGGAATTGGAAATAGGCGGCTGGTTTACAGAAGAGAATGAGGAATTTTAATAGGTGACAAGTCAGACATGAATAAACACTTGGCTGTAGTGTAAAAATGTCAAACTTCAAATCATCAGAGGTGTCACAGACAACACACAAATTTATTCTCTGTCCAGGCAGATCCTGGATGAAGAACTGTATCCAGTTTAGGCACAACACAAGAAAGGTGTTGACAAATTAAGAGTACAAAGCGGAACAATAAGACTGATAGGAAGTTTAAAAAATATAAACTTTGAGGAAGGGTTGAAGGAACAATGTTTGTTTAGTCTAGAACAGACTGAGGGCAGATATGACAGTCTTCATAATGCAAAAGACTTTAACAAAGAAGATAGTTCTTCTGATCGGCAGGGGAAAGGGAAATAAGATTTATACTGTGTATTTTCATAACAGTAGAGTAATGAAGTAGCAGGATCTGTTACATAAAGGAAATCTCCTTCATTGGAGCTTTTAATAACAAGCTAGATAAAAACTCTTTTTAATATTTTTTATCCTGGTTGTAGATATTTCTGCCTCAGGGCACCAGGGTTGCACGGGATCCCTGGAGATCCTTCTGATCCCTTGCATTTAAATGCTTCCAGGATTTAACTTGACAAAATAAAACAGCTTAAGCTATGGAGGGATCGAGGGACCTCTGTCTGTAAATGTCCCACGGCCTAGTGGGTATAAGCCAAAGGATATGGTGATTCAGACACTTTTATATCTAGCTGTCCAACCACTAAAAAGGCATTATTTCATTTGGTTGTGTTCTATATGAACAAACCATGCTTATATCACTACAGTTAGAGATAGGGGAAACCTGTTTTCTTTCAATTTTGTCAGGATTATAGCTGTTTCTTTGGTACTATCAGTGCTGATGTGTATGTGACCAGTGCCAAAGCTGTAAGTGTACATGGGTTTTAATCAGGCTGAAGAGTTCAGAAGAGATTTTGAATGGTGGTTATACCAAAACACTGGATTGATGCTTAGTAAGGAATCCCCATATCCTACAGTGACTGAATAGGCTTTGGTATACCCAAGCTAAACAATAAAAAATCTTTTTGGAAGATTTAGCCTTTTCATTGTATTATTCTTGTGCTCAGACAAGCTTAGTGCTTGTGAATGAAAGCAGATATGACAGCAAAAGAGACAGACATAATTTCTTTATCTGCGCAGGCACAGCATGAAATGCAGTGGCAGTGCTGATGCTAAAAGGCTTTCTCAGTTTATGGGAGGATAGTTTTGTCTTCAGGCTGATGCAGAAACAAATACTTACCAAGACTGATGATTCTGATAGTGGTGCCTTTCCACTAGGAAAGGAGAGTGAGAAAGGAGTGTAGGCTAATGAACAGCTGTCACTAATGTCTCGGAATTTAAAGCCATGATTTAGAACAGAAATGTAACATCCAGTGTCTGTTCATCAATCCATTTCCACTACTAAAACAGTTTTTACAAGCAGAAGTGTTTTATAGGCACAGTTTTATTTCAGATGAATGTAAGACTCCCTAATTTTAACTGAAAAAATACAGCTGCTTCCAAAATTTTACAATATTTATCAGGAAGAATAAGATTCAGTAGTGGATCAAACATGACACAATCTGTTCCAGTAATTTTTCTCATGTTTCTGCTGGCTTAAATCTCTTTTCCATCCCTCATCCTCAATGAAAATACTCCAAAGTACTATTGTGTAGGCAAGACTGATGAATGAATAGGTTGGATACTAGGCACCTGACACCAAAGCTCCAGTCCTCCAAACTTACTCTTATTCTGAAGTCCATGGATATACATGGATTCTCTTGACTAGATGTTCTTCCTGTGGTATAACCACAGTTCCCACATCATGAGTAGCTCAAACCTAATTTCTAAGGCCTACCGGGATCTGCTAACAAGACATTCCTTTGTTTATTTTAGTTGGCAGAAAGCAGTTTCAAACTTGCTTAATAAATCAATCTTTTAAAAAGAATAACTCAAAGAGGTTGTTCTCCCTAACCAGCAGGCACTGCTAATTTTGGGGAAGAGGTAATAGAAAATGGGGATTGTTCTATCCATATGTTCCTAATGGGACAATAAGACTGAAATCACAGTCTCTCTGGCTTTGTGATTTACCATAAACCGATGGGCATCACTACTGAGTATCTTAGTACTTATCCTAGGGTCCCAGATAATCTTAAGTGAGCTTTGCAGTTCCAAAACCAGGTTCTTATTGGAAGAAAAGTTTCCTTTTGAAAGTCACACCAGTAAAACAGCAGGGCAGCTACCACATGCCTGCCTTTGCTGCCTCTCAGTTGTATGAAAAGCACAATGATCCCAGTGTTGTAAACTTCCATTACACATCCAATTGACTTTGTTGATTGACCTACAATGGCCTTTCAGCTTTGGGCACTGTGGTCTGAAGTTGGTGGCAACACAAGCAAACACCCTAAAGACTAAAAGACAACTGCTTTTTCAGCAAGTACAGTGTTACTCTAGCAACACTGTGAAGTTTTCAAAGATATAATCAACAATTCCACAGTATCAACTCAATAATATGCAATAGATTATCTGTTTCACTACATACCTCCAAAAATCTAGACTAATGAGAGCTTTCTTGTGTTTAATTGGCAGAGTTCATGCTACTGTACTACTTTTTGCCAGCTGACAGATTTGTTGTCATTGAGTTTGGTGTCCTATTTCAGGTATAAACCAAGAAGCATACCCTAGAAAGTACACCAGTTTTAGGCACTGAGTTTATCACTTTCATTGCCAAGGATAATATTTTCAAAATTGAAAAACACGCAGGCTTTATTCTCATACTTGTTGAAAAAAAATTTCCACTGCTACACAAACACACCCGTGTGCACAAATCCTCAGTGAGGTAATGGCAAAGCTCAGAAGCAAGTCTGCAAGAACTGAGACTTGCTTATGTGAACAAAAAAACACTGAATTTCTAGGCTGGGTGGCTGACTGCTATCTTACACATAGGCTGGACATAAGTTAGCAATAGATTTTTTTAAGTACTGCATTCAGGCTTTAGTTCTGTTTGCTGTTATTTATAGAATATGCCTGTCAGAAACCTTTGATTTTAATTGCTATCTTCTAACTACTCTTACTGAGATCCTTTAGTTGTAATGGATATCTGTATTTGAGACTAATGAACAAAAAAGAAAGCACCGAGACTATGGTTTGCAACCATCATGCTTGCTGTTATGTGGCATAAGGGCGAATGTGGACCTGGTTCTATGAAGAATAGCCAGTCTACTACTGTAAGCAGTATGTGTTTGGATTATTTTTTTTATTAATAAAACACTTTCCTTTTGGTGAAAAAGTGCATACAATATTGGGAAAATAAAGTATTTAGTGTATTTCATTTTAGAAATGTGCAGAACTTTTGCCCTTCTATTCAAATGGTGACTTAGTGAGAACAGAGGAGCGAAGACTGGTAAATTCCTTCCTTTGCCCTTCTGTTTTCACTGCAAATGTATTTTTTTATTGAGTTGTAACCTGAAAATCCGACAATTCCAAGCGCACCCCCAGGCAAAATAGCTATTACCACATAATATATAAATATATTTGCATTTACATAAAAGTCATCTCCTTTTATATATTTTTATACATTTTGTCTGTGGGTTTCATAAAAACAGATTTCTGAGGACAATTTCATCTTTTTACAATGGGAGATTTCTGTGGACTTATGAGACATTTTGAGTAATGAAATTATACCAATGCTGAATGTATTTGTCCATGGAAAATGCTGATCTACATCATGAAGCCTAAAAAAACCAAACCCCATTTTCTGTAGAAGAGAACTATGCAGCTGGTTGTAAAAATAACAGCTTATGTAAATGAGCTTCTAACCTCTCACATAAACAGCTTCTGTGGTCTTTACCAGGATTACCCAGATGGTGACAGAGCAGATACCACAAAGAACAGAGATCCCTAAAGCCTGCAAAGGGAACCAAATATTGCCCCTAAGAGCTATGGAATTAAATTCCTTTGACACAGATGTCTATGTACATGTCTATATTTATGTTGGATGTGCCCACAAAATTATCTCTGTAGAATGAAGACCATAATCATCTTCCCACAATAGTTATAGTCTAATAGAAAAGGTGACACAACTACTGAGAATTAGAAGCAACAACTAATGATAGATGTGGGCAACAGAAAAATCCACACCATACTGAAGCTTCTAAGAAAGTCACAGAGCCACCAGTGAAAGCAGAATGAGTAAGAAACACATCATTCAAAACAAAATAAGAAACCTCAAAAAATCCCTCAAATGACCATCATAAGTAGCATATCATACACTTGAGAAATCACTATTTCACAGAAGTTTATGGCTACAGAAATTTAGAGCTTCTTTCAGTCCTTCTGTTCAACAGTCTGGACATCTTTGACATAAGTTATGCATAAGGCAGCTGCTTCGCAAGCTCGTTGAGAAGGCAGACTCATGCAGCCTCTCTCCCTGAGAACTTACACAGTGATGTCCTAAAAATGCTAAATGTGAACAGAGCTGTTACCTCCTATGGTTCCTTGAGAAATAAAATGTCTTAAAGTGTAAGAACCTGGGGGAAAAAAATGAATGCATTGCCAGTATCTGAAGGGTGCCTACAAGGATGCTGGAGAGAGACTTTTCATGAGGGACTCTGGTGATAGGACAAGGGGTGGTGGGTTTAAACTTAAACAGGGGAAGTTTGGGTTAGATATAAGGAAGAAGTTCTTTACTGTGAGGGTGGTGAGGCACTGGACTAGGCTGCCCAATGATGCTCAAAGTAAATGCTCCATCCCCACCAGTGTTCAAACCCAGGCTGGAGAGAGCCTTGGGCGACATAGTCTAGTGTGAGGTGTTCCTGCCCATGGCAGGGGGGTTGAAACCAGATGATCTTAAAGTTCTTTCCAACCCAAACCATTCTATGATTCTATGTATACATATCTGATTGGGCTTTTATCTACAGGAAAACAAGATATATTTTGACTCAAACGTACTGAATGAAAAGTGAGACTCTCCTCAGCCTGCCTGAGTGCTGCCTTATTAAGTCTCTGAGAGACATTTAAAAATGAATTCACTGGTAGTAAGTTTAAGATAGTGTAACTTAATTATTTCTTTATTTTTTAAGATGATCTCTGCCCCAATGTGAAATCTGTAATGATAGCACTGGACTAGTGGATAATGAGTCTAATATGAAAAAATAGAGAGCATACTATAAAACAGCTGAACTATGTATATGATCAAAAAATGTTAACAATTTATCTGTCCACAGTATGTCAGATAATTTTTAGCTCAAAACCAAAATGAAAGACCAGAATTCCTACTACAGCAAAATTCATTATGCTCCACTGTAACATGGTAATTTTTGGAACTATTATTGCATAGAATAAATATTCTCCTATCTATCAGGGTTTCAAACTCATCAGTGAAGATGTCTGATCCAATGCCAAATGGAAAAACTAGTACATACTGGAGCTGAAACAGTCCTTGGAGGAGGAAGCCTGTTGTGAATAAAGTTGCTTCCTTACGGTGTGGCTTTCTTTGAATGGGTGCATATCTCCACAGTTAAAACTGTTTTCACAAGCAAGGTACGTTAAGCGCCATGGGCCTTAATGAAGCAGAGAAACTGAAAGTCCTACATCACCTTTGCTCTGTTCCAAAAGCATGGTTGCTACATCTCAAGTAATCTACTCACAACTACTTGCTGAAGGGCTTTTAGCAACATTCTTGAAAGAAAGAGTGAGAAGCAACAAATATTTATAATTAAAATGTATAATTTGAATACCAAACTAGGATATTGAGGAGAATATTGGCAAAAATAATGCAAATGTTGCTAGTGTTTACTAAAGGAGAGAGATCAGAGCAATTCAAGATTCTTAATTTCACACACATACACAAAAATAATTTTAGGTTCTTTCTGAAATTATAATGTCTTCCATCCCACAGTCCGATTGGTATCATCAGTTTGGTACTGGTTCAGTGGAATGGAATTGATGACACAGGAGGATCGTTGCCCAACCCAAATGACTCTATGTAATCAATTTTTTAGCTAACACAGATTTTCCTGCCTCTCTGGTAATCCTTGCTATGCAGGATATGTTCCTTTCTTAAGGGAAGAGATATTCCTTACATTTAAGAAAACACAGCCCTTTGAATGCAAATAAAATGACTAATGCCTCCTAAAGCTCATAGTGGTTCTATACAGTAACTTACAAGAGATGCTCTTAGTTCATCCTTGACTGAAAACCAAAACCAGATGGATTAGCTTGTTAGAGTTCTCACAAAATAGATCTATGAGTTATGGTCATGGTGGGAAATACATTTCTTTTTCAGTTGCCTTCTTTCAAGCTTTTCTTTCAGCTGTTTCATTATACTAGGCTTTTAGAAAATTGTTGCATCTAATCTCTTCTGAAAAGCTTTACTGAGTAAGAGGGAAGAAGCAGATGTTATTCTCGAACGTAAAAATGTAGCTAAAAGATGAAACAAAAGTTTGCTAGTGACAATTCATAAAACCTACATGTTCTATTACTCTTCTATCAAAGAGGAGCCTGTGTTAAAACAACAGCAAAGAGATATTGGTCTCCTTTTAAAAGCATATTCTTTCTGAGTCTTTGCATGAATTTAGGACTACTGTTGTTCATTGTTCACTGTGTGCACATGAACACGCCTAGTGAAACAAACTCATCAGGGATTTGGCAGGAAGATACCACCAGTGTGGACTGCAGTGGGCTTTATCATAAACTGGCAGTTAGAATCATAGAATGGTTTGGTTTGGAAAGGACTTTAAGATCATCTAGTTCCAACCCCCCTGCCAATGGGCAGGGATGCCTCACACTATACCGTACACCCACATGGGTTAGGACAGTACAGTTGTATGCATGCCAAGAAGCACAAATTTATGCATGTAAGAAAGTTTTAACAGGCAAATGACATGTATTGCATTTCAACTCACAAATGCATTTTTTTTTTTTTTGTTTTAAAAAGCTTCCATTCTGAGAGTTCTGGCAGCTGAAGTGTGCTTCTGAGTTCCATTACTATTCACACTGGCATCAGCGGTAAGGCCTTCATTGCTGTCAAGTGAGGGAGAGGATTTGTTGGAACACTCAGCATGTTTTCAGAATGCTCCAGCCCCTCTCAAACATCTTTGTATCCTGTAAGCAGTGTGAATGCTGACAGAAAAGTCCCTAATGGAAATTTCTGGAAAGGTTCATCAGGACTCACCACAACATCTTTCCACTACATGATATGCCTCAACTGTAACTGCTAGGGTAACTGCCATGCCTCAACCCTCTGCTGTTTGGGTTACTGGAGTCAGTAAGCTGAATCAAACTTTATGTGTAATATTATAAAATCTGAGTCTTGCATACATATCTAGTATCAACTTCTCTGGTTTTATTTGGGATGTAGGTATCTATCTACAGGACTGATATACCAAACAGCCATTAGATGAGAGTAAGCTTTGATTCTGACTAGCATCACTTTCATTTAAAGGGAAATAATGCAGTCTGGATATGTCAATTTGCAGGGCTATTCAGTCTCACAAGCTGTTACCTTTCTCGCACATAGCTAAGCTGATTCCCATCCAAACCCACGGGAAGACTGCCAGTGTCCTCTGTGAAAGACGAACAAAGTCCTCCCTAAGCTCTCAAACAAAACAAGACACAATGCATGTGATTCCTCTCACCTAACTTCAAGGACTGAATTCAACTGTTTAAGTATCAGTGCAGACTGTGACTTTTATCACCATGTATTAGAGGCATCTGCATAGGGCTGCCAGGAACAACAGGGCATATCAGAAAGCTATGCCCTTCTGGACTGTCAGTACCCTTTTGTAGACTAGATGGAATACCTTGGAGCAGCTCAATTAGAAGGAGATCTTAGTAGTCCTAAGAAGTTTCAATGTACATGTCTACATGTAATTTGGGCGTCCAGAGAATTATTTGTCTAATCTGAAAGTAGACACCCACATTTAATCAAATTAATTACATCTTAAACTCCACTGACAAAATTCATCAAATGAACTAAACGTTCTGCTCTTCTACAGCTCAGTCTGTAACAATAATAATAGCTAAAGAGCCTTTGTTTTGCGACTGATCACTGGCACTGTGCTGGAGTTTTTGCTTCTCTTCCGGTGCCTCCAGATTGATGTATAAAGATTCTCTCTCCTCAGAGAACTGTTAAGGCTCTACAACTCACAGTTTTCTTTATCTTCCCCAAATTGCGTAGAGCTGTTTCAGTCTAACCATAGACTTGGATACCTACAGGAGAACTACCAGACTGAAGAAACAGACAGTTTTTGAAGGCATCTAAGTTTCCTACACACTTTGCCTTTTCACTAGCTAACTCAATTTCATCTTTTGTAGAGTGGCTGCAATCTGAATGGAAGCCGTGATGATCTCAAAGAACTGCCAGGTGATGCAGGAGAACCATAGTAGTGATTCAGAAGATGGCAGTCTTCCCTCCAAGTCAATATCAAACCAGCGTCCAATATGTACCAGAGACTCTACTGATGAGGAGGATAAACCTGACTCTTGGAGACTTGTGACCCATTAAAGATCTCATGGAACATTTCACGAGAGGACAGACATTACCCTTGGTGTCCTGGCCAGATTATACAGTATTAGTCAAAACAAATCGAGAATATTTTGGATCTAGTTTTGCATTCCTCACTGAATTGGGTGCCAGGATCTTTCCCAGTGTCTTCTGAGTCAAAATGAATTCTACCATCTAAAAGCTGCATAGAATTTGGCCCTAGAATCCCTTCTAGATCTGGTGTCAGCTGCGTGTTGGGAAATTCACCAGGAAGAAGCATATGGGCTTTTGTTCTGGTTTGGTTTTGATGTTGCCAGTGGGAGTTATTTGAACTCCAAAGACAGAAGTGGAAATCCAAAAGCCACTTAAATCCCAAGTGATTCTGTCCACGAGCAGATGGTTTTAGACCACTGTGATTAAAAAGCCTGTGTAACAGAACATGAGTTACAATAGAAAAACATCTTTTTGGCACTTACTGCACTTCAAGAAAAGAGCATTACAAAAATGGGGAAAAAAACATTTTAGTATTGCTAAGTCGTATTTACTCACTAAATATTGATATCAGATGAGTTGCCGGTTGTTGATAAAAACATTCCAGCATGATAAATGCATTCATATAAAAGATTTTGTGAAACATATTGTAAGATGTGGAATGCTCAAGGGAAGGATAAAAAGGCAGAACAGGTTGGTTTATTCATGAACAAGCAAAACTTTGAAAGTATCTTGAGCACGAGATGTAGGGACAAATATCGTCACAATTCAGTAGGTTGGTTGTACCCTGAGGACTGGATATGACAGAGAGACTTGACTGATTAGTTTAGCAAACTAAAATTTTGGGATACTTGTACTAAGTATCTGAGATACCAATGTGAATTTGCACTGAAAGTCACTTCTTGTTCCTAAGCTGACATATGCATATGCAACAAAAGCACAAGTATTTACAAGTCTTTATTAGAATTATCAGCTGAATATCCTAAACACAAGACTGGAGGAACCATCTCCCACATGGACTCTTGCATTTTTATTGTCAGAGAAAATGATAGGAGCTCTCAAAGACAACTGCTTGTCTAAAAATTAAAAAAGGAGATGCAGGTTGAAATTCCCTGAGTGAAAGTGGTCCAGAATCCTGTTTGTTTCTTCCAAGATGAGTTCTCCAATCAGTATATTGCTCTATAAAACATGAACAAATCCCCTTCTCCTTCAGACCTTCTGAAGAAAAGAATAAGGCAGATGTGCAGTCAAAGATGACACTGATATGCCTAAGTGACAGAAGCAACTTCAGTCCTGAATTTGTTTCACTACACTGACTGCCAACCAGCAGTCATACTCAGCCAGCTTCTAAAATTCTCATCTACCTGGTTGTGAGGAATTCTATCTCCTCTTGGTTGCCCATGTCTTTGTGGCACTGTGCAATGCCAAGCACCTCCTCTACCACCTCTGAAAACTGACACTTCCCTTAATCTTCCTACCAGCCGGCAACCTAGAACAATGCAGCCGTTCGCTCACTCCCCCTGCTCCTGGAGGGATGAGGAGGAGAATCAAAAGAATGTAACTCCCATGGATTGAGATAAGAACACTCCAGTAACTAAGGTATAACACAAACCACTGCTGCTACCACCAATGATAATAATGATAAGGGAAATAACAAGGGAAGAGAATACAACCGATCACCACCCCTGACCGATACCCAGTCCGACCGAGCAGTGATCTAACCCTTCTGGGTAACTGCCCCCAGTTTATATACTGGGCATGATGTGCTGTGGTATGGAACACCTCTTTGGCTAGGTTGGATCGGATGTCCTGTCTCTGCTTTCTCCTAGCATCCTTCCGTCACTGCATTCTTCCTTCTAAATTATTACAAATGGCTGGGGAGACACGGACTGGACCACACAGCTTTGAGACTCTTTGAGCTGACTGAATGGCAGCTCAATAGAGAAATAGAGAGGAGCAAGGCAGTTAGGACCTGACGGCTTCACTTCTATTGCTACTGAATACCAAGAAACTGGCAGATACGTAAAGAACCTGTCCTTCCAACTCATCTTGCCAAAAAAGTCCAAAATTGAAAGGTTTGTCTGTGGACACACTTCATGAGTCTGTACACTGAATTTGTGAATCCTTGTTTTCTCTTGCAACCAAGAACACCAGGGTATTTCAGTTTCTTTTCAGATTTGATCTCGACTGCAAATACAGTTATATTCATCTTGCTTGCTTCCATATGTAGTCACTGCTTTCCTAACAACTCTGAAATGCAGCTGCTCCATGACAAGTAAAGGATGGGAAAATAGGCACGCATGACTACTTGACAAGTAAAATTTTCCAAAGACTGGGCCAGGAGCACACAGAAGTCTTGGGGTTAGCATTAAAAAATATACATTCCCTTGGGTTCTTTGGAGAGGAGAGAAGGCAAGCATCTCCTCTTTTTCCTCGCTCACATAAAAAAAAAAAAACAAACAACACCCTTAAGATCTGTACATTTCCAAATACATTTTATGCTCTGATTTCACTGTAGCAATATGATCCATGATTTCATTATGCAAATTACTCTTAGAGCACCTATTATTTGTTCTTTTATCCAGTCATCACCAAAAAAATATCCCATGACAGCTTTAATTTATTTGGTTTAAGTACACTGATAACAAGAATTTGGTGACAGTACTGATTAAAACAATCTTTTTCAAACTGTGGGATATTTCATATAAAAGGCAGCTCTTGGCCCTGAAAGGAAGAGTGTGAAGAAGACGTGAAAAGAGGTACAACACCCATCTGTCTTTCAGTGTGGCTTTGATAATGATACACAGAATTTCAACAGGCAACTATATAGACGAGGGGGCAAGCAGAGAGCCTTGTCATGACCACAAGTGAGTTTTCACAGATAGTTATCTGTGGAGACAAACCAGAGAAATGTGATTAACGAGCTGGAACAACAAGATCTTGACGAGTGCTGTAGTTTGTGCTACAGTGTTTCTTCACACTGCACACATCTGTCAGAAACAGGCTCATGAAATCATTTGCCATTTGCTTTATCTGCAGAAACATTCTTTGTGTGCTGACATCACATAAAACGTGCCAGGGTAAGCAAATAAAACCCTATGGCAAACAGCTTCGCCTAACAGTAACACCTGTCTTCTTAACTTGCCTTAGCCACTTATTTCACAGGGCTAAGCTGACAGAAATGTCTACAGCTTGGGTTAGAAGGCCCAAAGACCATGTTTTCAGGCTAGCCCTTTCACTCAAAGTTAGTCTGAGCCACAGTGTTAGGCAAAGAGCTCCCATTTAAAACGCACTAGTGGTGGCAGGATGAGAAAACTGCTGCTTCCAAACCAGCAGCACTGTCTAGCATGAGAAAAGTCAGTTCAAAAGTGCCTTGTTATTCTTCAAAGATCTGTTTAAAGTCACCATAACTGAGAGGACACTGGCCCTTTGGACTGACCTGGAAAGACCACACTTAGGTTCTTATCTTCTTCACACTTGATCCACTGCTCTCTACTTTATGGTTTCACTCATCTTATCAACCTTTCTACCTTAGGCTCCCCTCTTCTGCCATCATTCTGCTTTCACAGGGAAATCTGAGGCCATGTTACAGTCTTCCTCATTGTGCTTAAGTTGTCTTTAATTCCTCAGCATTACCCTCAATTTCTAGGCCTCTAACTTAAGCCAAAATTTCTAATTCTTTATGGCAAATCTGGAAAACGTGGTGTATTTCTTAAAACATTAACTACTGCAGTAACTTGAGAGTCTCCATTCCATACTAAAACAATTTTCTAGCTCTCGTTTCATGGAAGGAATCTCAAAAACAGTCCTCGCAGGCTTATAAAAAGAAGACAATACAAAGAAAAAATATATAGAGCATGAATTTTAAAATTCATAATTTAAAGAAGGCTCAGGAGCCTGAAAACTTGAGATTGGCAAGACTCCTAAACTCACCTTTCTTCTGCAGTCTTCCTTTGCACTGATTATTTAATTAGATAACTTTGATGTGAAAGTACTGGGTACCCAAGACAGGCACCATTTTTATGGTCAATCCCCTAACCTTTTCCAACTGAAATTGAATAAGTTGTCCTTTCATGAATTAAGAAGAATAAAGCTTTCTTCATGAATTTAAACTTATTACTCTAATTTGCAGAATTCATTCTATGTTTGTTTCTGCATTTAATTCTACAATTCTGTTTCAGCCTTGCAATCCTCATTCCTCTTGGCACCCACTATGCAGGCCATCTCGCAGAAAGATTGGCTGATATCCAGTGACATCCACACCACTCTTCTACAATGCCACGCCACCATAAAAAAGATTCATAAAATCTGCAGGCCTCTGAACCTTGTTACTCTGCCAGAAAGGAAAAAAGCAGTCACAGAAATGGGGATGGTATCAACAAGAAAAAATAGGGAAGAGATTCTCTGATCATTTCAGAGAATATCCGTAGTTATATACTGAATACTTAGTGATACCAATAATGACAGCACAAAGGCAGCAAGTTGGATTGATACATGAAATTTCAACATGCAACAGAGTAATTTACATGAAGTCTTTTCTTACTTGCTGAATAGAATTTAATAAAATACACTTGGTATATCTCTACTTGCAATACATTCTCCTCTTGGCAAGGTTCTCTAATCTTGCCAATCTTTCCAGGAGATAATACATGCCATCTGGAGGAAATGTTTCTTTACCACCACCCTCCATCTGTTATATATTTCTCTTTGATCTCCCCACCCTCAGCACTTTATCCTCTGATCATCCCTCGACCTCAAACTCAAGCTGTACAACCATTCTCACTTTCAATCTCACTGTATTTCTATTTGCATTTTGCCTTGTGGTTTTATCACAATACTGAAACCACTAGTCTTCAATAGTCTTAACAAAATACCTCTTTATCTCTAATTCTAATCCACCTCTTTTTTTCTTTTCTCTTGAAATTCTGAGTGAGCTTCCTAAATTCATGTTAGGACTTCTGCTACCTGATTACATACCCTTTAATCAGGCAGACTGTCTGCATTACGGTCACAAAATCAGAAAAAAAGTAGGAAGGGAGTTCAAGATCCTACCTTCCCAAGGCAGAATCAGTTCTTTCTAATTTATGAACAATAACTATGTCAGCTTCCTTATAAGGAAGGCCTTAAAGAAAACAAAGATTCCACATCCTCCCCACAAAACTCAGTTCCACTGCTTCGCTATCTGTATATTTAAAAATCTCCGTCCCTCTGTATCTAAAAAGGTCTTTGTAGTATCAGTCCTAAAGTTCCCTAGCATCATTTTGAGTCTTTTTTCTGATTGATCTACCCCAGGCAACAAAGAGAACAGCTTGCTACTCTCTTCTTTAAGCAACCTTTTACATAGTTGGATGCTCTTATCATGTCCTTTTTCTGTCTTCTTTTGTTTTAGACTAAACAATTTCAGATCTTTAAAGCTTAGCTTTAAGGCAAATTTCTAAACATCTAATACTTTTTCACTCTTGTGGATTCTCTCCAACTGATTTGCATCTACTTTGAGGCAGCAAATGCAAATCTAGGCACAGAATTCCAACTGAGCCCTTACCAGCAATGAGGAAAGAGGAAATACACGGGAGATGGCTTTTTGATAGCTTTGTGTTTTGGTTTGGTTAGTAAGATATACAAATGTTCTATGTATTTCAACAAGAGGGAGAGGTTTGGGTGGGTTTGGTGTGTCTTTTCACACTCAATGCAGAGGCTGCTGGTCTTTCATAAAAGCTCGAAAACTTGGATGTGGTACTGTACTGAACCAGTCAGTGTCTGTTTCGTTACTGGATTGTCTGTTACTTGTGCTGAAGTGTAGTACTTCGCACTTGTCCTTATTGAATTGCATCTTATGTACTGGAAATAGTTCTTCATTTAAAAAAAAAATAAATTTTAATTTCAATTTTTTGTATTCTATTGTCTCACAGCCAGCTGCAGTTATAAGAAAAACAATGCTGAACTCGAGATATGTTCCTATGGAAATGCCTGACATAATTTCAGTTAGACTACAAAGAACTGACAACTTTTTTGGACAGCAGAATTCCAAGAAGTTACACATCATGAAGTTTCACTCAGACTTGAGTGTCTGAATGAAACACTTGACTGTTTGCTTAGAAAAATATAATCAAAGATGGTATAAAAGTATTAGTAATGGCAGTATATGCTTATATACTACAATCTACAAAAAGTCTACAATCCCTATTATTCTACTACAGATGAAATTAAGGTTTGTAAGACATAGTACATTCTTAGCCATAATATCTGTTAAGTATATTTTATGGTCTTCAACATCAAAGCAGAGCACAGAGCAGAGAAAAGCAAAATCCCATTTACGTTTGTGTTTTTCTCCTATTCACTTAGCCAAGTATTAGAAGGATAAGGAGTTTCTATGACTCACTATCATTTCCATATGACTTTTTGTTCCACAAATTCAAATCACACAGAGAAATCTATGAGCTTAAGCAGACACACTGTGGGTCTGGCAACATGTCTGAAGAACCCACAAAAGTGTGGTCTGAATTGAAGTAAATTTCTCTTTCTTTCAGATAGCCCCACACATACTGAACTGGCAGCAGTTGGTGGAGTATCTTTCTTTGGAGACAGAAGCAGTACAGCAGTATTTTCAGGGAACAGCAGTATTTTCAGGAACAGTACAGCAGTATTTTCAGGGAACTACAAACTGGGTTATCCTGCTCAGCAGTGGCTTAGCCTGAGGTCTGCCTAGTCTACCTATCCCCTCTCAGCAGCCGTTTGCATTCTGCAGCTTCAGCCCCAGTAGCTCTTGCCAAATGTCCTTTCACACAGTCTGTCCCCTATTAATGGGATGTTCCAGAAGCCCCTATAGAAGGGTGGGCTGCAAAGCAGATAATCTGCATATGATTATGGATTTGCTATTTCTTGTCTTTTTGCTTCTCATAAAACTAAGGCTTCGAACACTATCAGAAAACTGAATCTTCCAGAGTAGATAGAATATCTACCTACAGGACCAAAACATCAAAGTCAAATTAGTGGTCTTGACTAGAAAGATCAGATAACTGAGTCTCCCACAGCTCAGAAAAGCAAAACAAAGCTCTGGTTCTTGGATCTTGTGAAGGGGATAAACAAAGGGGTCTTTTCTTTCACTCCTTCATTCTCCATTCTTCCCTCCTCAAACATGCATTTTGACCAAATCTAACCTTGCCTCCTTCTACACACCCTCACATATCTAACACCTCTTCAAAACACACAAGTCATTCTTTGTTCCACTGGATACCTTTCATTTTTATGAATCAGTATTTTCTAATTAAAAGGAGGGGGGGGGGGGGTGCTGTTGCTCTCAACCACCTGCTCAAATATACACCTACCTTTTCACTGCAGACCTTATATTTAAAGTTTAAGATAGCATTCCCCCTTCTGCAGCTAAAAAAAGGTCTGTTAAGACTGTGACAGAATTTAAAGTATATGACCAGTTCTGTTACTAACGGTCTGAATTTCCTCCCCTGAAGCATACCAACACAAACTGTTCTTTTGGCTAAAAGCAGAGTGAAGAACGGAGCAGGCTGTGGCATTTCCTTCAAATCATCCTGTCTCTGTGCCAAAAGTCCACCTTTTTCTCTTGCATCAAGTGCAATGAGTTCAGAGTAGCTACGTATGATGTTAGAGGACAACAAGCTCCTGATTTTTTTTTTTTTTTTTAATTTGCTTTCAATATACTTTGAGAGTATTTCCTGAATACATTTTTTGGACTCCTTAATACTTCCAAAAAATATTTATTGCCATCAGTTTGAGCAAACACAGAGAAGAAAAACGACCCCTGCTTTTCAGCTACTGTTAGGGATGGAGGAAAAAGGAAGAAAATGTCCTTAAAGGCATATTCCTAAAGCACAGCTTGCCTGGCCTATGAAGGCAGCTGAGGAAGTTCTCACTTTGTTTGAACTTATGTGTTTGTGAAATTGCTATTTCTCCCCCACCTCTTCTTTTCTTCTGCAGTGTCCAGTCTTGAAAACAAACTGACAGATGTTCTCTTGGATCAGCTTGTGAGACTTGCAGTGTCAAGAGTGCAAACAGACTTTAGCTGTTTAGTTCAGGAAATGAGACACAGACAATCTGATAAATAAACAGTATTTATTACTCTAGTTTAAAGTGTGCTTTGGATTTCTTTTCAAAATACTCCTACGAGGAACTGAGGATGAATATTAAGCATGCGCTCCTAATTTAGAGACCTCAATGGCAAGGTCAGAGTGGTCGTTAACTTACACAGTTTGTGTTGTGAGGTTATACCAGAAGTGAAAGTTTCTGAACTTTAACCATATTAAAGAAACAATAGTAAGAAATGTGTATTACAAAGAAGTTTATTTCGAAGAAACTTTAAGACTTATGAATACATAGAGATAAATTAGAGTAATAGAATTTAGGACAGTGTATGAATTAGAATACTTTGTGATTTAAATTGAGAGACCCACAGAGATCTAAATCACTAATTCCTAATTACGCAATTTCAAATGGGACAAGACAGAGTGGAAAATATTCTTATACTCAAGTGGTTAAGTATGTGTTTTAATGGTTTCAGGGCCATAAATTTAGATCTAGGTAATATTTAAATGACATTTCTTTTACCAGCACCATATACATCCCCAGCGTAGCACTAAGCTACCATTTCACTACGCAGTGTCATGTGCCACCCTACTCCTCTGTGATGACTATGTGGACTACAGAACACAGTACAGACCAGTATCCACAATTCCAACAACACATATGCAGCCAGGCAGAAGGAATAACCAGGCACAGTAAACCTACCCTGCATGTACGCCAGGAGATGCAAAGAAGCAGGTACAATGGAACAATTAATCTCATCAAAAGCCAACAAGGACTTTTTTTTCTGTTATGAGAAAAAGGAGAAGAGGGCTGAGAACACAGTAGTTGAGTTTTGGAGCTAACTCCTGATACTCTCATCAGGGCACAGCAACTACATGCTTCAATGTCCTTTGGGGCTTGTGTAAAACCACAATTTGTTCCTCAAGAGAGAAGACAGACACCCACTGAGTCACCATTAACATTTCCTTTGCTTTGGATTTGTCTTGAGGCACCTCCCTTCCAGCTATGCAGTAAGCATCATTTCCACCAGACGGAGGTGATTCAGAACCCATGAACGATCATTTTTCCAAGTGATGAAGAACTATTACTGAATGAGTTATCATCTAAATAGCTTTTAGTGCCACATTTGAATTTTGAATTAATTCAAATCGCAGTGAAAGGTGTCCAACAAGTAGGACTGAGCCATGAAACTTCTTACTCCCTATTCCCAATTACCTGACATTTGGTGTGGCTTTCATATTTTTCCTAGCCTTACTCTCTGCATCACTCTTATTTAATAATGAATTTTGAAAGAAATAAAAAGAAAAGTCGCAAAGACTGAGGTATCCCTTATAGTTCTTGTTTTATCTCTTATCATAAACAGGAAACTGATCAGTACCCATCAGAATATAATTAAAACCCAGCCCTAGCAGTGGCAATACTATACATAGGATTATCTGAGAGAAATTACGTCATCTGTTTTATTTTGGGTACAAGATAACACTCTGCAGAAAATATCTTTCAGATTGTTTTTTATCCTAAATTAATGAGATGCAGACTGATAAGCCAATTATGAAAGACTCTGTGAAACTCCTCAAAGTCATCAGTCTTAACTACAAACTTAACAAAACAAACTTAAATTACAAACTCTGCAGTCAATGTTGCTGTATTTATCTGTCCATATTCATCCTGTTTCCTATATCCCGCTTGATGTCTCCAAGTGTGAGTACAGAAAGAGCTAATATGGATATCAACATAACTATGAAAAATTCTGTAGTCTAATAGCAGTAACTCACAGACTGCTATTTGTAACTTGAAACATTTCCCCCAACCTCTTTCCTGTAACTGTCATCATAAATAATGAAAACATTCATGTTACCAACACAGGGAACTTGTTTCTTTCTGATCCGTGTTTTGGACCTTTTAATTTTTATTAGTCTCTTGTTTCCTTAAAGGGCAAGTTTATATCAAAACACTGACATTTTTCATCTTTTAGATACTGCTCTATAAATCATAGAATCATAGAATTATAGAATAGTTAGGGTTGGAAAGGACCTTAAGATCATCTAATTCCAAACCCCTCTTGCCAAGGGCAGGGACACCTCCCACTAAACCATGTCACCCAAGGCTCTGTCCAACCTGGCCTTGAACACCGCCAGCGATGAAGCATTCATAACTTCCTTGGGCAACTCATTCCAGTGCCCCACCACCCTTACACTAAAGAATTCCTTCCTCATATCCAATCTAAACTGCCCCTGTTTCAGTTTGAACCCGTTACCCCTTGTCCTATCACTATAGCCCCTAATGAAGAGTCCCTCCTCACCATCCTTATAGGCCCCCTTCAGATACTGGAAGGCTGCTATGAGGTCTCCACGCAGCCTTCTCTTCTCCAGGCTCAACAGCCC
>JANRGW010010898.1:0-21700 GCA_024733675.1 Psilopsiagon aymara
TTCTTTACTGTGAGGGTGGTGAGGCACTGGAATGTGTTGCCCAGGGAAGTTGTGAATGCTCCATCGCTGGCGGTGTTAAAGGCTGGGTTTCAGATAGCCTTTTGTGATATGGTTCAGTGTGAGGTGTCCCTGCCCATGCCAGTGGGGTTGGAACTTGATGATCTTAAGGTCCTTTCCAAACCTAACTATTCTATGATTTTATGATTCAGTTCAACTGAATTGCATCCTTCTTTTTAAGACATACGATTCAGTTCAACTGCATTGCATCCTTTATTTTACCCTGAATCTCATCCCAGATATGTATAGCTATGATCAATGACTTCTAGCTATTGTGACCTTATGCCACTTTTTTTTCAGTTTGGAAATAAATTAATGTTATCTAAGAAAGTCTCTTAATGATCCCCACTTAAACACTGCAACACTGTGCACTGTGTCTGTTGGAGGCATGATGTCATGTCAAGGAGTCTTATTCCCTCTTAGGAATTTAAAAACATGTAAATATGTACACATATATAATAAATAAATACAAATCTATTACTAGATGTGTAAATGAGCAACAAGGTTTTAAGAAAAACTTGCTTTGAGTAGATAACCTATTTCATTTTTAAGGACCTGAAGATACTTCATAAGAAAAAAAAATAGCCAAAATATGAATGCACAGAGCATTAATAAAAACAAAAGCTTTGAGAAAAGGAGACTGTCTTTGATTTTAAATGTGTCTTGGGCATCATTATGTCTGTTGTTAATACTTTTCACATAGCTAGAATGCTAGTTATGTTTCTGCAGCAGCAGAAGTAGGAAGGATTTTTAGTTCATGTTGAACTGCTTGATAATCTACTGGATCTAGCTGTGTGCATGCATCCTGCCTTTATTGTCCAAATTTTTCTTTGCTTGATTTACTCACAAATTCCATAAATGGAGGTACAGGAGGTGCGGGAACCAAGCAGGATATTGGGAGCAAAATGTAGTAACTCAAACTGCATTTTAGCCATTCTATTTGAATACCAATTTTGCAGAAACCTGAAGCAGTGGATGATATTAGACAGTCTTCAGATATTAAGTTATTCTTCAAAAAGTAGCATCAGACTTTCTTGAGCATTTGAATAAGTTAATCTTTGAAAGTATATCACTAAAACCACACAGAAATGATTGTGGCTGATTTTAAGTAGTACCATCTATGAATAAACGTCCTGCCTGCCTTTCTGTCCAACCAATCCATTGACCAATCTTATGCCTCTCTAAGAGACCTAAAGTTGTCATAAATCATGTTTGTCTGGATGCAAAATTTCATGCTTACAGAAACTTATGCACTGAATGCCTTTGTAAGACTTCAGGATGTAAAATATCCTCAGGCCTTAGTTCCTATTGAGGGGTAATAATGTATCCCTCGCATTTAGAAGCCTGTGAAGGGCATTATTTTTATTCCCAGTTTAAGCCTTTAGGTGTCAGATTAATAGGGTGTAGAAGATTTAAAAGTAGCATCCTGAGGCCCTGAAAGCAGGATTCATCTAACCTAATTTTAGCCATCTAAAATTTAGTGGCTCAGTTTAATAGCCCACGCATGCTTTGGTTCCTAGTGCCATCTGGGACTTATAGTTGCAGATGGAGTCCAGGTGAAATACTTTAGGGTTATCCCAAATGGTACTGATTACTTCTCAGTATCTACTTCCTATTTATTACCTAGGATGTGATTTGGCTAAAGATTAACGCACCTAAATTTTCTTGTTTGCAAATTTTGCATAGGTGCTTTGCTGAGTGCCTGAATGTTTGCAGGTAACATGTGCTCTTCTTTCTCTGAGTGATGATAGCAGTGAGATATCTCTGAGAAGTGATGGTGCTTTAAAATGTGTTTAGTAACGTTCCCGTGACATTGATCTGGAGCGAAAGAACTTGGGAATCTGTTTAGCCACACCTAAAAATTAAACAGGATAATTTAATCAAGATATAACTTTTGTTAAAATTCCTTGTTGGTAACAAGTAAACTCATCCTCTGCAGAGCCTCCTTCCATGTCTAATCAAAAAATGTTAGAAAAAAATCTATAAGAAAGCATGTTGAGTAGAACCATGAAGAAAATAAAAGTAAAATTTGCAAACAGAGGTAAGGCTGTTGAAAAGGGAATAGGAAGAAGCTGAGGTATTCAGGAGGGAAAGTGACAGCATAAAAAAGCGTAAAATGATAAACGGAAAGATAGAAAACCACCCAGGAACATCAAGAAGGATGAACTTTTTGCTCTCTGACCGATCAGTTTGGGTATCTTATTGGTGATTGTGAGCATACTAATGCTTAGAATAGGAACTCATTTATCTCAGGTACCTTCTGTGCTTATTTAAGCAATTGATAACTGCTTTTTACTTTTAAGCTCTGAATATTCTATGTATTTACATACTTCTTTGCAGACAAGTAAAGGTGGCAAAATAAAGTGACCCAGAGAAGGAGAGTTACAACAGACATAACTGATGCTTCACTAAGAAGCTTCATAGGCTTTTGCCTACTGTTCTTTCCTTTCCCTGCTTTATTGCACAGATTGTTTATAATTGTGTTTAAATACTGGCATGGGTCCAAATATGTATGACACTTGATGAATTGGTGCCTGAATAATTACAACCAATTGGACTGCTCAAGAGGAAAGAAGTAAACCAATAAATGCAGCTTTCTAACCTTATGGCTGTCAGTTCTGTTTCAGTGCATTTAAGGCATTCAAAGAAAAACATTCAAAGAAAGGATTCCAAATGTTTCTTGAGCTACTAACTACATTTGTATTCAGATTTGTATTGCTCTTTGGAAAAACTCATTGGCAGAGGTTGGGATTTGCCTAGGGAAGGAGTCATGCAGAACAATAGGGGTAGCAGACAGGAAACACTAATGGGAAGGATATGTTACAATTCCAACTCTCAGAGACAAAAAATGAAACTTTAGTTTATGTTCTGGTATTTCTATGAGATGTTTCACTGGATTGTCCTCAATTCTCTCTACTTAAGATTGAACCCAAGATATTTCTTTCATAATGTGTATTCAAAACACAGCTGAAAGAGATGCTGATTTCTCTACCTGGAAGATGAATTATCATGTCCAAGAAGTAAGAGATCCATTTTCATTTCCTCCTCTCCCCATTTTTCTAACATTGTCTACACTAAGCAATAACTAATAGCCTCTTTTGGAGGTGATTCTTCAGCTTTTCTAGCAAAGCCATTCTACCTGTCACAAGGAATCAAAGAATAACTGAAACAAAAAGAAGGCTTAAGAAAGATGCTAGTTCTCTATATTTGTTCAGGCACTTGGATGAGATGGAGGGAGAAAAAAGTGTTTAACACTGCCCCCCTAATTTTGCCTGAAGTTCATCGGGGAGCTTTGAAATTGCACATAATATTTGAACTCCTGCAGGTTGTTAAGGACATCAAATTTACACACTGCACAGCTGGATTGTGAGAAATAAAGGAAACCACCTGCAGGCTGCTTAGTCACAAAGTACACTTGCTACTGTGTTTTACCAAAAGCCTGATCCAACAAACATGCTGAATTTACTCATTGGCTTATATTTAATTATAGAAATGGAATTAACACCCCTTTGTGATCCTGGAGGAACCTGCACAAGAGCTGTGTGCTCAAGAAGATCTTGTATGTTGAGACCAAAGCCTTTCACAGCAGCTCCATATCCTAAGTGTCAAGCACCTGAGAAACTTCAATAAATGGAGAGAGGATCTGACAATGATGGACTTAGCTGCCCAAATTTTTATGGTGTCCAACTATAGGCATCTGTGCTTTCTCACAGACTTAGTTGCTGTCTGTACTTACCTACTATCAAAGTAAAGTAGAATAATAAAACAGAGGAAAAAAAAGTGAGATAAGCAATTCAGAGTAAAAAGTGCATTCATCACATTAATCTCTGTGTGTGTGTGTGCATGCTTATGGGCTATTCACAAATAGACTTAAATTTTCAGCAAATCTTTGTGCTTTGTGCATTGTTATTATGGATCAGCTAAGTCATGAGACCCTTGCAGAGATGAACTGTTTGTAGAATATTTCTGTTTTTCCAGGCATTTTACTTTTAGTGTCATAATTAAACAATTCTAAACCAACATTTTAACATTTTCTCAGCCTACAGCATAATCTGTGTTGAGAGCATGGATATGTGTCTTCTGCTGGACTGTGCAGAAGTTTTTTTAATATCTTGCTGATTTGGATAGCTGTGACCAAGTTTTCCAGACCAATAAGTAAACATGAGAGTTCTTTTAATTCAGGAAATCCTAAATTCAGTTTTCACAGATAATGCTAAGAAGGGATAGCTACAGATACTTAACCCTAAACGACAAAAAGTAAATAACAACAGAATTTGAGCCAGTAGGCAACAAAAGAAAGAAAAAAATGTCTGACAACCTGAAAGTTGTAGATGTTTTTCCTATCCATTGGATCATCTCTGCCAAGAACATGACATTGGGCATCAAGTCCAGTTATCACATTCTATTGGATCATTCATACTTGAATGAGATTCTACCTAAAAAGAAGCAGTAATTTTCTTGTTTAATCTCATTTTTTCTCCTTTTGCAAATGCTTTTGCCAAGTCTCCTTGTCCTGATAATTAGAATCTGCCAATAAGTTCAGATCTTGGTCATCTTCCACATTTGGGGTTTAAATCTGATGGAGTCTTAGAAGAATTAATTCACTGAAGTGCAAGGGTACAAGTACTGCTTCATTATATCAGGTACTTACTGATCCCCTGATGTTCCTTACTACATTGCCTCTGAGCACAAGCTATAGGTTTGTATTAAAAACTTTAATGCCTCTAAAGTTTGATTCAGATTCTCTACTGATTCATACATGCAAAAATTGCTAATTATTTTAAGCCTAAAGCCAAGACAAGAGTTTTCTAAATCTTTTGTAATGCACTTAACTATAGCATAACCACTCATATCCAGTCATGTGTTGATGTGAATTTATCCATGACCTTTTCTGCTTCCTTTTTAACTTGGCTTGAGACAGACTATATCCCAAGCCTTTCCAGATTCTTAAAGCTGACTGTATGCAACATTTTTATGTATTCAAACATTTAATATAAAGTAAGTTATGCCAATTTAAAAAATGCTCATTAGTGTATGTCTTGTAATTCAAGTAACATTTTGGTTAGGATTTATTTAGTTAGTTGCATTTCTTCATTTGTTTTTTGTTTTTGCCATGTTAGCTTTGAGAAAACAGGTCACCTCTGAAGATAGATTGCAGGAAATCTGATTTATGGCCAAACCCTACAGAAAAGGAATCCCTATGAAATATTCACTTTGATTCAACTGCAGTGGGGAAATGTAAAAATAGAGAAAGCTCATGACATGATACATGAAAATAATTCATTCTGCAGTATATGAAAAATGAGGGGATCCAGCATCATCAATGATTCATCCTCTGCTAATACAAATTCAAAGTAGAGGAAAAGCTGGATTTTGTAAAACAACAGTCTGACAAGAGTTAAGCTGCCAACTATTGTTTCAGATCATCATATCCTGAAAAATGGGAAGATGATTATTGTGTTTTCACCTGCTGCAGCTTCCCAGCGCAATATTAGCCTGCACAAAGGGGTTTGCATTTAGTTTGCACCATCCATAGACATACTAAGATTGTGAACAGCTGGTGAACTGCTTTGTTACTGCTTTCAGTACATGTCATTCTTTTTTTTTTTTTTTCAAACATATCCTGTCCTATTATGCAGATGAAATTTTCCTCATCAGCACATAGGGTCAGCTACTCAGATGGTGTAAATCACTGACTGAAGTGAATGCATGATCTGGATTTACACCAGCTGGGAATCTGGCCTGTAGAGCCTAAGACAAGCAAATAATTCTCAGTGAATTATTTATAGGGTGAGTTTCATATGATTTTCTGCTTAGAAAAATCTTCAAATTATTCTGAGTTCTACGCAAAATTGCTTCAGAATATTTCCTTCAGCAAAGAATCTTTTGAATTGCAGATAACTCACTTTGCAGGTGATGTGCACATTGATGTAAGATTGGGTGAAGACACATGAGTTTCTCAGACTACTGCAGATCACTTGCTCTTGGACTTGCTCTCGGTGATACAACCATTTTTTTTTTTTTAATTTAATATTATTTAGTTTTTATTTATATTGCTTTATTGAATATAAGATCTAGAACTAAGGAGGAGGCTCTCTCATACACTCCACTGATAATGATTCCTTGACCATATAATTATGACCACACGCAACTGTGTAAGTCCTAGCTGAAGAATGATACAGTGGATTTGGAATAGGACACTTTTAGAAACCCTTCTGGAATTGCAGAGACTCTTCTTACCTGCTCGAGCAAGTCACTTTAGGTTCTCTATACCACATTTTTCCTACTTGTAAAATTTTGGAGAAATTCATATACTTTTAGGTTTCCAAAAGCTGGGCACTAAACCACCTGTTCTAGTGCCTCACCACCCCCACAGTAAAGATCTTCTTCCTAATATCTAATCCAAATCTACTCTCTTCCAATTTAAGGTCATTCCCCCTTTTATCATCCCTACATGCCCTTGCAAAAAGTCTCTCCAGGCTTTTTGTAGGCCCCTCTATGGACTGGAAGGATGCTTTAAGATCTTCATGGAGCCTTCTCTTCTCTACGTCCAGCTCTTTCAGCCTTTCTCAGAAGTCCAGTCCTCTGATCACCATGGCTGTTCATCTAGTGCCATTTCAAGTGCACTAGGGCATTTAGCACAGCCCCATGAGGCTGGCAGATATTACACAGAATCCACAGAAGACTCTGGACTTCTGTAGTGGAAGGTCAGGCACACTACCTTAGGGTGCCTTAAATGGAAGTAGAAACCTGTCTTTAGGCAAATGAATCATAGAGTGAATCATAGAACAGTTAGGGTTGGAAAGGACCTTAAGACCATCTAGTTCCAACCCCCCTGCTACGGGCAGGGACACCTCATACTAAACCATGTCACCCAAGGCTCTGTCCAACCTGGCATTGAACACTGCCAGGGATGGAGCATTCATAGCTTCTCTGGGCAACCCATTCCAGTGCCTCACCACTCTTACAGAAAAGAACTTCTTCCTTATACCCAGTCTAAAATTCCTCTGTTTAAGTTTTAACCTGTTGCCCCTTGTTCTGTCACTGCACTCTCTAATGAAGAGTCTCTTCATTAAGCTGTTGTAGAGCAGCATTCAATCTTCTTAAACATTAATGGCACTTTAGATTCTATGAAGCATTTTACCTCCAGCTGTTGTTCTAGAAAGGGGTTAATCTCTTGCATATCCTTCAGGTTCATACAAACTTCTTGGATACCTTAAATTATCTTATTCAGAACTAACCAGCATGTAATTAGCATTCATCAGCATTCAGATCCAGATGAAGACAACTAAGTTTAGCTATGTTCCTTCGGGTACCTAGATGTGCCCTAGGTACCTAAGCACCTGTTATAGTCAGTAGGTAACTGGTAGATAAGAGCCAATTCAGTTGTGTGCATACACATCTAGCATCATTTGAATTACCCGCTACTTTTCCATCTCCTGCTCCAGAATAACATGAGAATCACACAGTGGTGGCATCGCATTCACCAGAAATGTTTCAAATATCCTAATGTATTTTGGTCAATTCTTGTATTTAACAAACTGACTTCTAAACTGTCCTTCCTTGAGTGTACTGACTAGGTTTCCATTAACTGTAACAGAAACAAACAGCTATCATATGTAGAAATATGCTTATATAGGCACCTAAGTTCAGTTGCCTTAATCACAAACTGAATTCTGCACTATGGAGAAATGTATAGTGAGATGTCAATCTGAAACCCTCAGAAATAGCACGAATATCTTGTGCTTTACCCTAGAGGTAAGTGCATTGATTCAGGATTAATTAGCATGATGATCATAAACATGTTTTCTTTGGACAAGACTGCATAAGTCTGAAAGAGTTGTGTGCCATTAATCTTATTCAGCCTGAGATATGTACAGCATGGCACATCTGCAATGGGTTTCTGAATGGCATTTATAACTGGTAGAAAGAGACATAGACCTAACTTACATTTTAACTTTTAACATTGGATGAAACTTACAACATTAGATGAAACATTTTACCACTATTTTCTCATTTTAAGTGAAAAAGTTTTTCTTCCGCTGATATGTACTTATCACAAGTTACTCATATAATACCGTACTGTTTCCAGATTCTTACCTATGTGAATTTCTTCTGAGCTTCAGTGTAAAAAGAATCACAAATAAAAAAAAAATTTTTAAGATTATTTCAGCATAAGATTTTTAGGACGATTCACAGCTCCATTTCCAAAATAAGATTCAGAAGTCATTTTGTCCTGGGACCAAAAATGCAAATAAATTATTTAGAAAAAAATGTTAATAAATGTTACTGTAGCTTACCATGTTTTTAGATGCTCTGCTGGAGTCATACCTCCATGTTAAATATACATACTCAAGATATTAGTTCTCCCTGCACAAGGGAGTTTTGAATCTAAAATTTGTCCTCTGCTTTGACTCCATTGAAACAGCATCATTGCCTATATCCTTCAGTAAAAGAACTGGTACAATTTTTATTTGTGGTGCCTGTGAGCAGATTTTATTGTGGGAAGTGGGTTCAGAAGGTAATGATTGTTGTATGCCAATCTGATCAATAGACTGCTGAAGCATGTGTGACCAGCTCTGCCCAGACCCACCATTTGCAGCCTAATTAGCAGCTGCTCAGAGATGTGAAACAGGTGCAGATCCGGGCCCAGGCCAGGGAAGTCTGCCTATAATTAACCAGGAAAAAAGGGTCAGATATTGGGAAGAATACCAAATCTAGGTCCACTGGGGCTATCATGCTGGCCTCAAAGGCATAGTCACCTGAGATCTTAGGCATGCTAATGTAAATTATGCAAGCTTTCAAACAACATGGCTGCATAATCAGTTGGCAGGGAAGAAATTACTGGCTGATTTTGTGTAGATTAGTCTGAGCAGTTAAAAAAAAAGGGATTTCAGAGTTCTTGCTGTGTTGCTTTTTTGTTTGGCAAATAACAGTGGTTTGCTGTTGAACAAACAGAGGAGAGAATGCCTGACTTTTCTACTGGTAGTAGTAAAATGTGAGCATATTATTGAGCTTAGAAATATTATTTAATCATCAAACTTAGTGAACACTTATATATACAGAAAAATTGATTCTGAATTAATAAGGATAACTCTGGTTAGCCCTTCTATGGGCTCATGAGCTAGAAGGTGAAATGTTTCTAGTATAATCATTCTTTTCTATCTGTATTTATATAACTGGTGAAAAAACAAAATATTTCTTTTGGATACTAAAAAGAAAATGTTTGATGACTGGTTGACACTGGCTGTGGTGATGGTACCCCGGGCATCAGCTGGGGTTCCAGATCTCATTGGGCTAAGCAGAATATTTGTATGAGAGAAAAAGAAAGCTTTTTAGATCAGAAGAAAAAAGTAGTAAACCACCCCCATGTAGTTAAAATGTATTGATGACTTTACAGAACTTTCTGGATGCCAACAGGCACTTCAAAGGAAGGACTGTTTCCCCGTGAGGTAAGGCATAATCCTTTGGTTTGCCCTTTGAAATTTATCTGATTAAGTTCAGTTCTGTAACAGAGCAGAGGCCATTCACATACATTTATACTAATGAGTTCATTACAATACATATCTAATTGAGATGTAATTACTATGTCATTACATACAGGCGGACACCCATACACAAACTTGGGGCCAACTTTAAAGTAGTGGGATGCAGAGAAAATGAGCTTAAATGAAAAAGAAGGAAGGCAAAGGACTTTTTGGTCTCTTTCATTGTAAAACTTCTGTACATATCTCCCTAAATGTGTACTTTCAGCAAAACAGTGACCAGAGAGTAATGTTTGTACCTGTTTTTCACTAATCTTTGAAGAACAGTTATTTTCCTGCCTCCTAACATCTTATTTGTTTACCTAAAAATATATTTATGTTATATAATTTCTCAAAACCACCATGAGAACTGAATCAAAATAATAATAATAATACCCTGTTGCAAGTACAAGTATTTGTAACTAAAAACTAGAAAGGTTGTGAAATCACTCAAGCTATTTGGATGCTTTGGTTTTCAGGTGTTTGGCTGTTCAGAGTTACAGCTTCTGAACCTTTACTGGATTGTGATCTCTTGGTCTGCTTTAACATGTGGAATATATATAAGAATTATCATTGTTCAGTATTATTTGCATCATGGCAGAATTTAACAGCAGAAATAATGAAAACAGCATAAGTAGTTTTTTGAAGAGGAAAGATGCTCATGTGCTTACAAGACTGACAATAATGAATATTGGACATTTCTTAAAGCAAACGTATTTCTGGGATCTCCACGTCACTCTTGGAAGTGATGTCCTGGGCAGTGTAGGAGATGACTTGCTGACCTGCCTGTGGAAGTGACAACCAGTGAGAGGAATCACAAAAGCATCTGGAAGTCAGAGTCTCTGAGGATAAGCAACATATCTGAGAATAAACATGATATCCATGCCCACACAATAAGTGTTCTTGCAGAGACTGGAAATCTGCCCAGACCATGTTAGGAAAGCTGGAGCATAAGCTCTGGAGCAACACAGGCATTTATTACTCTGGATTTTTGTATGTGTGATTAGCTGGTAAAAGTGGTGGCTCTATAAAAAAATGGCTGATTCCAGAGATTTGGAGCTTGTATGGCCTAGCAGATCTGCTTCACCAAAGGTGTACCACTGGATATCATGTTGTACATGCTGCCCTTCTGGTTTCTGTGTCAAAACCTTCAGTGGAGTTGACATGCTGCTTCTAAATTTCTCAGTGCTGGTGAATATGGTAGAAAAATACTTTACTTGGAAATTTTTAACTGACTGTACTCAGTCTAGACAAAAGAAATAGTGAAAGGGCAGGGGAAAGGGAATATTATTAGCTTTGATCAACAGATGTGGAATTGAGCCACACTGAATTTAAAACCCTCGCCCAGGATCATATAAGAAATTGAGGCTGAGCTGGAAATGTATGCCAGGGCTTTATCTAGTATACTTTTTTACTTCCACTAGAGGCCAATTCATGGCAGGGGGGTTGTAACTAAATGATCTTAAGGTCCTTTCCAACCCTAACTATTCTATGATTCTGTGATTCTATGTAGCTCTAGCTTAAAAGCAAAAAGTAGCAGACAAAATATTACTGGCTTTTGACTCGATCACATTGAGATCATAAAAAAGGTAAATTTTCTACATCCTTTAGGAAGCTAAACCCCAGATACTAGAGTTTAGAGAAAAGAAAAAAAAAAAAAAAAGACTTTGCAGTATTTTAATCACACACTATTTATTTATTTTTCTTATTCTAAGGATGAATCTAGAAATAAATTTGTAGAATAGCCTCATTTTTGCATGCTGGTCTTATGATTACACACATAGATCCAGAAAAAAAGATTGGAAAAACTGACCAGATTTTTAGTAATCGTTTGCCCAATCTTGTCTGTGGTTCTACAGAGTACTGAAGGTTAATACTGCAGATTAAGAAGCCCAAATACATTCATATTTATTTTTTCTTAAGATAAAGCTCTTCTTCATTTATCTCTTGTTCTTGCCCTCATAGCAGCAATGGTGGGAACTGTTTTAACTCTCAGTGGCTCAGACTGCAGTACAATATAGAATGCCTGACAAAGGCGCACAAAGTAGAATACAAATAACTCCATATCATGCTGGAAAAGGAAAGTAATGTGAAATTCTTCAAGTACCAGTAACTTCAGCTTCTTGAATTTTCTGAAGAAAATGTTTTCAAGAAAAAAGAGAGCATTTTATAGCTGGAAATAATTTGGAGATGGGAAGTATGACTGCCATTTGAATTTGACAGCCTGAATTCCCAAGACAGTTTTTTTTTGATTATTCTTGTTTAAAAATTTCAGTGCCGATTCTAGAATGACACCCTTTATACCTAACATGCAAAGTAAAGGAAATATTTATATATATTCTGCATATGCAAAGTTACACACACACATTTTCAAATCCCAAATGATTTGAAAGTGATCAATTAATCATTACAGTACCGCTGGGACAAGAATATTATCTCCAATTTAGAAGCAGAGAAATGGATGAAAACAGTTCAACTGATTTATTCAGAGTAAAAAGCCAGCAGAGTAAAGGAACTAATTATGACTCACTTCTAACTCCTTGCATGATCTACATATTCCTGCAGGTTATTGAACACAATATTGGAACCCTACATGCAAACACCCCTGAAAGTTGCAATAATTCACATTGAATTGACCTCTAACTCTATATGGATTTGTATAACAAGTCCTGGCTTTGCTATCACATTTTGCAGCACAAACTCAGCTACAACATAAAAAATCCTCAGCTTTTACCACTGGGTTATAATTATAACTATACATTTCACTGTCCCAGTAGGTATGAAACACGTAGCTAATTATTTGTTGGTCTAATGAAAGATATAGCCCCCCCCCTTACTTGCCTTATTGAATTTCTATCCTAAAGAGTATCATAGCTAAACTAAGCATAGTCTTGTAATATAAAGCAGAAAATATAATCGGAGTCATTAGAATTATGGTGATCAAAGCACATAACGGAAATCTTGACTTTTTAATGTGATTAAACTGAAGGTACCTTTCTGAAATAAGCCTCTAGAATATAGCTCATGCTTCTTAGGAACAGAGATATTCAGTGGAGTGTCTGGCTCATGGAAGAGCTATTTCTTCTCTGAAAATGTATCCCTAAAGTAGTTCAGAGTTTGGAGTCTTTTTTATTTCTCCCCTTGCCACTGTCATTAACCCTGTCTAGTCACCATTGCAAGCACCAGACAAGGCAATCCAATGCTGAGGCACTAAATTATTGCCAACCCATTTGTACCATCTGCTGCACAAGTGTCTGTTGATGGAAGGGGTGGTGGGGCACCTGGTGACTATGATGTCAAAACAACATTTGTAGGGGAGGCATGGAACAGCAAAATGACTGCATAAACAAAGCACTGGAGCAGGCAAGTAAATGAGATTAGAAAACACTCCAAAGCAAGCAAAACTGATGCTGTTCTGCTTGACTATTTTGAGAATCCCAACCACACACATTGTGATTACCTACTCAGAGTAGATGTAAAGTTATATTTTGCAGCTTATACGTTACAAAAGTGAGGCAATAGTATTGCTGCTATGGGAAATCATAGAGAAGAATAGGAGAAAAGATAAAGAAATAAGAAAGGGAGCTTTGTGCAGTCAGGTTTGCTCAGCATTTCCTGGAGGAATGGAGAAGGAAGGGAGAATGACTGCTACTGTTGGGAGGAGTTTCCACTCCCTCCTTCAGAGACAGTTGTGTTTCTAGGGTTTTGTGTAGAAATAGCTGGAAATGCAACTAAGAATGTTTTCGCATCATCTGTATGTAGCCTGTTTTTCTCTTTTCCTTATATAATTTGACAACACATACATTTTTTTATTTTCATAAACCACTAATGAAACAAAGCACAAAATGCTCACCCTAAAATCTGTCTTATTCTGCCTTTACTGATTATCCTCTCCCTCTGCAGAACATGAGCCAGCAGTGTGCGCTTGCAGCCCAGAAAGCCAACTGTATCCTGGGCTGCATCAAAAGAAGCATGACCAGCAGGTCGAGGGAGGTAATCCTGCCACTCTACTCTGCTCTTGTGAGACCTCACTTGGAGTACTGTGTGTAGTTCTGGTGTCCTCAACATAAAAAGACATGGAAATGGTGGACCAAGTCCAGAGGAGGGCCATGACGATGATCATGGGACTGGAGCACCTCCCATATGACGATAGGATGAGAAAATTGGGTCTGTTCAGCCTGGAGAGGAGAAGGCTGTGTGGAGACCTCATAGCAGCCTTCCAGCATCTGAAGGTGCCTTATACGGATGCTAAGGATGGACTCTTCATTAGGGACTGTAGTGATAGGACAAGGGGTAATGGGTTCAAACTTAAACAGGAGAAGTTTAGATTGGGTATGAGGAAGAAATTCTTTACTGTGAGGGTGGTGAGGCACTGGAATGTGTTGCCCAGGGAAGTTGTGAGTGCTCCTTACTGGTGGTGTTCAAGGCCAGGTTGGACAGAGCCTTGGGTGGCATTGTTTAGTGGGAGGTGTCCCTGCCCATGGTGGGGGGATTGGAACTATATGATCTTAAGGTCCTTTCCAATCCTAACTGTTCTATGATTCTATGACAGTGCTAAGCTCCTAAACATAAACATCCTCTCATCTCTGGAAAAGATAGTTTATTTACCATGTGTTGCAAATGAGTTAATCTCTGTTTATAAGTGTTTGTAACCATTCTTAGTGTACCTGTTAGTTATCTGCTCAGTTTCTTTCCCCAGAAAACTTCAGACCTCCCATATAATTTTCTTCTATCATTCCTGACTGCATCACTGAATGTAACTGATTTTTCAATGACTTTCAAACATATTTTAAAATAATTTTGTATAAACTCCATATGAGATGCACTTTCTTTTTCTGTTTCTCTAGTGTAATCTCTCTCAGTCTTTCTCTAAAGGGACATGGATTTATAACACAAACTTTATTTGATTCAGTATGGTTTGATGCTGAAGGCAATGTTATGCAATAGCTGAAAAACTCACAAATTTCAGATGGTGAAGGTTCTTTAGTGGCCTTTAAGGCTTTTGTTTGTTTATTCGCATCCATGAATTGCAAGATGTAAGTTTCACATTCTCTATTTAGCTTCCTAAAAAGTCTTATTTTCCTTCTTGTCCTTGTTCCTTTCCAAGTAATGTTCTGAACATGAACAACAGACCCAGATATATTACTTATTTAAAGTGTGATTGTTATTTTCAGGTCTGCCCCGTGTGTCCAGTTGTAATAATAATTTGCATCTGTATGTCTAAAATACTTCATAAGAATTGAGTAGCACAAATCCTCATCCTCCAAGTTAGAAAACAAAAAGCCTAATGTGAAGTGTCTTACAAGGCATTAATCCATCGTGTAGGGAGTTGAGTTTCTCAGGACCATGGGACCAGATAGTTGGAGAATCCAAGATTTGAAGTTTCTATGAGACAGTGTATCAGGTTTATTTTGCCCATAGTGGTATCTGAAAAGCCTCTGCAAATGTTTTTTTCTGTTCTAGTCTTTTAATCTTTTTAAAGAGTTCTGTGAATATTTATACTTCTTGGACCAACTTCAGAAGTCTTTCAGGAACAGCTGCATGTCTTGCCTCCAATTTAATTGAATCTTTCTCTTTCCAATCTTTCCCCATTGTTGCGTCTTCTGTATCTCTAAGGGCCTCTTTTACTTCCCTGTAGACCCACTTGCTATCTTTATTGACATATATCGTCCAGTTGAAGCCTCAGAGTACAGTGAAATTATTTTGCTTGTTTTAGAAATCTTTGTACTTCCCAGCCTGACACTTAACTTTTTGAAAGACAGTGAGAGAGATGAGATACTGTTCCTGTAGTATGTAGATATTTTTTGGAGAAATGCTGACTACTCCCATTCTGCACCAGCACAATTCATTTTTACTGTGCGACTGTAGAGCTTTGCACTTGGGCTTATTGAATGAAATCTACCTGTGGTGATAATTTTGACTTATAATCCTTTCCTCTGGCACATTTGCAACGCTCTTAACTGGAGCTGCTTTCAGTACAGCCTGTCTCAGCTCTGATTATACTGGTGAGAAACTCAAATGAGAATGTAGCAGTGAGTCATGCTCGTTCGTGTAGGTTAAAAAGGATGAGAATGATCAGAAGGAGATCTTTGCTGTCTAATATTTCTTCAAGCTTCTCTACCATGTTGCAGTGGTTTAAGCCCAGCTGTAACTGAGTTCCATGCAGCCGTTCTCTCACTCCCCACCCTCCCTGCCGCTCTCAGAGGGATGGGGAGGAGAATCAAAGAAATGTAACTCCCATGTGTTAAGAACAGTCCAGTAACTAAGGTAAAACACAAACCACTGCTGCTACCACCAATGATAATAATGATAAGGGAAATAACAAGGGAAGAGATTACAACTGCTCACCACCTGCTGACCGATACCCAGCCAGACTGAGCAGTGATGTAACTGCTCCCACTTTTTATACTGGGCGTGACATGCTGTGGTATGGAGTACGTCTTTGGTCAGTTTGGGTCAGGTGTCCTGTCTCTGCTTCCTTCTGGCTTCCCCTTCTCCCTGAGGAGCATGAGACTCAGAAAGTCCTTGGTCAGAGTAAACATTTCTGAGCAGCAACTAAAAACATCAGTGTTATCAGGCCAAAAGTCAAAAATACACAGCACTGCACCAGCTACTAAGAAGGAGAAAAAGGACTGCTACTGCTGAACCCAGGACACGTGTACACAGCTGGCACCAGGAATCTGAATATGCTTCTTGGATATAGCTTAAAAGATTCTACATTAGGAGACTATCGCAAAATGATCCTCTATTCCATTTTGGCCTGAGATGACCTTAGCACTTTCCAGTGGTAGGATTATGAAATTGGAGAGAAATGATAACAAATGAGTATTTCCCAGAGGAAAATTCACCTTCTCTGGTTGATTTTTTTCTGCTGACTTATTATAAGAACCCAGAATCTGCAAAAATAAAAGCTCATGAACCATTATTGAATAAATTTATCATTATAGATATAACCAAGCTACAATAAAAAGGGGGCAAATGTTCATGTTAGAATTGAAAATCTGATATGAATGGTGATAATTAAGTCATTTATTCATTAACTCTTTTAATTCATTCTATGCCTTTGTCAGGCAAGGTTTAGAGGTTTAAGGTTATGGTTTTTTTCAATGCCTTGCAAATAAGGGTGTTTTTTTTTTTTTTTTTTAAATGAGAGAACAAATGTTTATTTGCAGGACTTGGAAGAGAAGTCAGATTTTGAAAGCCTACTGTGCTGTTTGACTGCATTCTTCTGGCTTCAGACTTTTCTAAGCTTCTAGTTTCTGTGTTCTACAAAAAGTTACTTTTCTTTTTTTGTGTTTGTAAATCCTTCTGTTGAAAATTTAATAGAAACTAGACGAGTTTTAGTTGATCTCATAGTAAGGTTTTGTTCTCATAATCAGAAGACACAATTTTGCAGTGTCTCCAAATGCATTTAAGTGCCAGGCCTGCAGTAGAGGAAAATACCTGAATATCAGCGATATAACATTTCCAGATACTGATTTACTGCCTTGGGAGAGAGCCTGTAATGTTCCATAGCAGAAAAAATTGACAGCCTTATTTTATGAAGCAAAACAAGTATGCAATCTTCTGTGATAATGAAGAGCTATTAAGCCTTTTCTTACATCTTTTGGATAAGACATAAAATTAAGGTTCTGACCATATCTGCCATTGCCCATTCAATAGCATTTTTTGTCTAGCCATGTACTTTTCTACCTGTATCCCTACTGGTGTGGTTTTCAGCCCTTCGGTGCTGAAGTTAACTTTGCTATCCCAGCATCTGCACTCTGTTGAAATACATGTGACCCTAATTTGCCCACACAATGACCTACTTTAGTTTCTTTTGGAAAAAACAGGTTTTGTTTCTCAAGCTGATCCAGCTGTGTTTCAGTTCTATTTCTCAAACAGAGATTGCTTTCCATCCAAGAAGGAGCTGCAAATGTAATTTGCGATTTACATCCAGTGCACAGTGATATTAGCCTTCAACTTTTCTGGTGAAGTACCAATTAGACACTGACTAGAAAAAGAATATGAGCTCCAAAAATTTTTCTGCAAAATTAGAAAACGTTATACTAGTGCTTGGAAATGCCTGAGAGGTAATTTAAATAATGGCTTATCCCTAGGTCATTCCTATAATATCTAAGAGGGAAAAAAATAGTTAATCTGAACATGATATAAATGAAAAAAACCCTGTCTTTATGACAAACCTTTTTTGATTTCAGAGAATCTGGGTAAATTTGTCATATAGGCAGCCGCTCATGTAATCTGGAATATTGTCTTATTTTCATAATAGCAAAGTTTGCCTTAGGGTTTACTGTTAATTAATCATGTCCGAATATTAACTGACATCCGTTCTTGGGTGTGAGCAAAACTCCCCCCCAGGGCACCTCCTCTGTGGAAAATTTAGCATTTCCATTTAGAAAGTGAAAAGGATGTAATGCTCAAAGAACTAGGACAGTGGTGTACAAGGGAAAAAAACATCTCACTTTATCTGGGTGAAGATAGTTAAAAAACAGCTGACTGTTAGGAGCTAGCTGAGGAGGAAGTCATCAGTTTTGGCAGAGTTTGGATGAAAGAAGGGAGAAAGGAAGAACAAGTAAGAAGCTGCCATCTTTCCCAGAGATCACACTGGTGTAAATCCAAATGGAGTCTAATGTGAGTACGTGACCTGATCTTTAATAAATATTACATTAATTTTACATACTTGGTGATCTGTGTTGCTTTAATGGAGTTATTACAGACTTACAACAGAGCGAATGAAGATAGACCTAAACCTAGTGAGAAAATTCTTTTTGTTAGGAGAATAATTGGGATAAGCATACCCATATGGAATCTTAATACATATAAAAGAAAAAAAAGACTCACGGAAGCTTATGGGAACCTTGAAAATGGCGTGAAAATGAACAATGAGTTCTTGAACTATTTTTATTTCATTTATCGAATTTAAAATAGCAATCTTGTGGAATTAGATTATTATAATGTGTGTGTAAAAAGAAAGCACATTGAGACTGCCACGTGGAAATAACTTGAAATCTGTGCACGGGGAGATTTCACTCTCACTGTTTCTTCATCCCATTGAACACATAAAAATATCACATTGAACTGCTGATTTCTTTCCATCAGGTATAAGACAGTGGTACTCACCAATGCATATAAAATACAATAAAACATATTCTATGTAGGTACTTATTCTTTTATGCATACACTTATTTCAGAGCCCTGTTCCCAGGGCAGTATCTCTGCTTCTCTGACCAAGAGTGTTCATCCACCTAAATGCTAACGTACTTCAACAGCATGGACTAATATATATTTTTAAAGGTCTTATAATTGCCAAATTTGAATAGTTTGTTACCATGCTCCTAGTGCAGTAGGCAATCCTCTATCCAATTTCAAATCTTAACTACTGAAGAATGTTTTATTTAATAAAAAAAGTCATTAATTTTCTCTGTTTATAAAAAGCTCTGTAAAGAAATGGCTTGGAAGCTGTAATTAAATGATTAGCTTCATATATACAGCTGGTTTTGTCAAAAGAGGTGTGTGATTTAAGAAACTAAGCTAGGCTGAGATAATGCATTTCCAAGAAGTATAGTTCAATGTTAATGTTGCCGCAGAAGTTGTACTTTCAGGCAACATGTGTTACAATATTCTCTTACAGTCTTTGCACTGAGTTCGCTGTGTCTGAAATGACTATATTACAGATCTAAAAATGTCTAATAAAGAAAGAGACTATCAAAGAGATTAAGGTCCCTCCTACAGCAGTATACACATGTAAAGATGCAGCCAGAGAGAGTCGGAGTTCCAGGGAAGTTGAAGTCTAGCTTTCAGAACAAATCTGAATTTTTCAGAGATTTCTGGTCCCTAAATGTACAGGTAGGCAATGAGTTAAATATGAGGTGTCATTGAAAGCTGAAGTAAAAAGTAGAATCCATTCAGTCACATGGTGTAAGATGCTTTATATAAACATATGTTCTATGTTTCCTGCTTGAAAACTGCTGTTCAAGCCCATTTTACTTTGAGAAACAGATGGGTAGCAACTTGCTTGCATTTCCATACTTGGCCATTGAATGAACTAGGAATAGAATGATCATTGCCATTTCTAGCTCTCACTTAAAATTTCCCCTCCTTATACTTCCCAATGGTAATTACAGTAAGTTTAGGTGAGTCTTTTTTCCCAAGCATACATTGGCAGTGGATTGAGATTGTATTTTTTTTTCCATTGCTGACTGCAATTTTCTTGTTCAGATTGTCCATTACTATTAGGTCACATCTGGTATACTGTGCCTTGTTCTGGTCCCTGCAATATTGGAAAGATATTGATAAAGTGCAGTGACTTCAGCGGAGGGCCACCGCAATCAGCACCAGACCACATGCCCCATGAAGAAAGGCAGGGGGAATGAACTTTTTTAGCTGGGAGAATAGATGGCTTTGTGTAGCTGGGAGAAAGCTACTCAAACTGTCCTTCATATAAGTATGAAGACAGTACCAAGGAGACAGAATCAGGCTCCCCATAGTGGTGTGTAACAGGAGGACAAAACCCAGAAATTCTGACAAGATATAAAGAGAAGCTTGTATCATGAGGGCAATCAAACAGTGGAGAGGTTGCCCAAGCTGGTTGTGCAGTCTGCCTCCTCACAGGTTTGAAACAACTAACTGGGAAGAGCCCTGAGCTACAGCTGTCCCTGGTTTAGACAGGAGGTTTGACTAGAGATCCCTTCCTGAGACCCCTCCCAGCCTCCAGTAAGTCTATGAACCTGTAGAGTTGTGCATTTATTGTATGAATCTGGAATCTCATTACAGATATATTTTATATCTTGCTGGGTTTTTTATACACACAGGTTTTTTTTTTCAGTTCCTTGCCTTTCATTTATGCAAAGCTCCTTTTATCTTACATTAAAAGTTGCTGATGTTTCCAATGTTTTATTGTATTATATTGATAAGTTCTCCCATGACCCATGGCTAAGAGGTCATTCCTAGTTGACACTTAAATTTAGTCTCTTTTGCAGTCTTTGCTGAATTGCTTTTCTGCTCTTGTGAAATGTACTCGACATCACTAATACACAACAGATAAGTGAATGTTCTGGCAGATTCCAACCTCAGGAAAATAAATCATTTTAAGTTTAAATTTATATCAAACTATCCAGCCCTGTGTGTACATATTTTGACACCTTTGTCAACACAATTTCACTGTGCTTTTATGGAGTATCTAATATTTCTTGAAATCCCTTAAAGTAGATAAATAAAATTCAGGCACTTCTCCTAGTTTATTGAGTTTTCACAGCTCCATTTATAGTTTAGTTACTTCAGAGAGTTTTGGAACAAAAGCTAGAGATAGGAACTGAGGGCTTTGAAAAAGTTGAAAGAGAAGCAAATGTACTTGTGTTTGTGGGTATGAATGTAAGTACATGCGCATGCATGTTTCTGTTACACAGTTTCCTTCCACTTCTCTTTTACAGACCTTAGAATTTTTCATATTGTCAAGTTTTGTGCTGTAAACCCAAGTTTGGTTTGAGTTACAGCAGCTCATATTGAGAGGCTGTCAGTTCTGCTCCTTGGAATTTGACTGAAAAAAGAAACCATTACTCTATGAAATATGCTAGGGACTCAGATTATGACTGGAGTAGACAAAAGGTGATATCTTGGTGCATAATTACTCAACTAATTTTGCCAGGGTATACTGGAAATTTTACTGACTGATACTGATAACTTTCAACAGAAAATTGCATTTTTTGCAGCTTTCTTATGCCAGTGTGATATTCAGTGCAGAATTCATGGCTGAGATCCTTTGCTGCCTAGGACACCAGAAGATTATGGAAAAACGAGGAACTTCACACAAGAATTCAGGAGGCAACACAATTACATCTCTATCGGTAGTTTTCTGACCCACAGGTCAAATGACTGCATGTGTCCATAACATTAAACGTATTTAAGCTGTAAAATATAGTAAGAACACTTCAAATCCTGTTGTTAATGGTTCCTGGCCTGTGTTGATTCAGAAACTGTGCAACCCCCCCACGGCAGAGGGGTTGGAATTTGATGATCTTAAGATCCTTTCCAACTCTAACTAGTTGTCATGGGTTCAGCAGTAGCAGTCATTTTTCTCCTTCTTAGTAGCTGGTGCAGCGCTGTGTTTTTGACTTGTGGCC
>JANRGW010010900.1:0-44281 GCA_024733675.1 Psilopsiagon aymara
ATGGTTAAACTTCATCAGGTTGGCATCAGCCCACCTCACAAGTGTGTCAAGGTCCCTCTGGATGGCATTCCTTCCCTGCAGCGTATCAACCGAACCTCATAGCTTGATGTCATCAGCAAACTTGCTGAGGACACATTCAATCCCACTGTCCGTGTCGCCAACAAAGATGTTGAACATCTCAGGCTTTGCCTGTCTTAGGTAATTTATTTGTATATCTGTGGCCTCCTGTGTAAGCAGCTTCTCCAAAAGGTTTGGTCCTAAAATACAGTAGCAAGCCTAAGAAAATACAGTAAATTTTGGAAAGTTAGCAGCCTTGTTTGTGGTGTACGTGTGAAGTAAAACATCCCTGTGTGGTTTCCATGGGAAAGCTCTCTTGTTTTATGCTTAAATAAGCATTCAAGGGTACATAAATGGATTCTTTAACGAACATGCAGACTCCAAGCCTGGGATTTTATGAAGGAATACAGTAAATAAAGCTTGTTTGTTTATACAAATTCAGTTCAGTTCTTAGATGCCCAATTTCTGTCTGACCCAGTGCTGCTTTGTAGACTTGGGTTATACTCTGGGCAAGTTAAGACTCAGTTTACTCTTTTATCCTACATAAATCCTCCTGCTCCTCATTAAAAATAGCAGGAGGGTGGAAAACTAATCACAATGAAAAGTTGATCTGAGGGCTCATAGTCTTCCTTTCACGGCAGCTGGTTTCTGGACAACAGGGCTGTTCCTGGCCCCTCACTGATGTTTGCTGAATGCGGTGTTAATTTTACATATCCCTCAGAGCTCTGAAAAAGTGAAAGCTTAAAAGGGTTCTTAGTGCTCAACTGTATATCAGCTGTTGTTCTGCCATAAGGTCTTAAGATTATGTGCAGACACATCTTGTGTGAGCTCCATGCGTGGCTGCAGCTATGGTTTGTGGTCAGCCTAAGTGTGCTATGATTAGGGAGTGTCAGGTTGGTGCTGTAGCATTTTCAGCCTCATCAGTACCTGTTTCTTGAATATCATCAAATTGGAAGACAGGTATCATGTGAAGATGCTAGTTGCTGTTTGGCTGAAACGGTTGCTTTAAGCTTTTATGTTCCCTGGTAAGAAAAGGAAATGCATTTTTTTGGACTAATAAAAGGATATTTGGGGAAAAAGGAAAAGAGAGTGGGACACAGTTGTGTTGCTGTTAAGACAAACCCAGCTGTAATATGTCAAACACTTGCTCTTGTATTCAGTAAATTTTGAGTGCCCTAGTGATTTTTTAATTTTATTTTGACATTAACCAGTGTTTCAACTCCTACATTTTTTATTAAGTCAGAATTCTTTCACATTTTAGGCAGAATATCTATTACTACATTTTAAATTCTCTTAAAGTAACAGGTTTCTCTATTGCTGTGAAACCTTTGGTTTCCATCTATGTGACTTTGAATCTCGCCATGCAGTTTACATGTAAACATTGCACCTTTTTTATAATCGTCTCTCCTTGATAGGTGTAATTAAGGTAATAAATCGTTTGTCACTATTTGCTTTGTATTTCAGTATTTTTCCTGCTTATACATAAAAGTAGCAAATTGTGTTTGCATGTATTATGTGATTTTCATGCACGTGAGGTATCTTTAAAGAGTAGATTTCCAAGAACGAACTTGTTTGCTTTTGCGTACACTCACTCACAAAGCTTTTCTTGTGACTGTCTTTAGCTCTGTTGTGCCTTACCTTAAACTTGAAAAGAAATTTAGGAGAAATTTTAGAGTGAAGAACAGAAGCAGAAGCCATAGGAACATCATCCTGCCATAGCCATGGGGCATGAGCTTGAGCGTTTGCAAGGCTCAGAGGGTGTTTTTGGAGAAGAGCAGCAGGGTAGGTACAAACTAAGGGCTGAGATGCCGAGCTAGGTCTCTTGTTTAACTCGTTGGTTTTCAATAGTTGCGTATGAACAGAAGTGATTTCCTTGCCTGAAGCACGGCTGGCATGTTATTGCCGCTGGTGGGCTTTTTCTCAGAACACAAAAGGGGCAATACGCTATGACAGCATAACAAGAAGATTGTGGCGACCAGCCGTGTGAAGCTTACAAAGAAGTTAATTTGATTTTATAGGCGATTAAATCAAAACTGATTTTCTGTGGGTGTATCAGCTGACCAGACTTATATGTGAAAAGTAGAAAGGCAAATAGAACAATAATGATGTTTTGTTAAAATACTCAATGATTGCATTTGTCCTGGGAGCGTGTTCTGCAGTTGATTTATCAGCAAACCTTAGTAATGAAATTGTTTTGATTGTAGCATATAATAGGCAAAGTAGGTACAGCTTTTAATTAGAATTTTCCCTGGATATTAGTTCATTTTTACATTGTTCCTCTTCATACACTACAGAATACAGTGCATGCATGTGATAGTCACACTTCTTGAGTCATATTTTTCACGTACTTTTCTTTAAATGTCTCCTTGGATAATTAAGTCTGACTCTTAAGTTATGGTATGTTAGTTTCTGACAGGTGCCTGCCAGGGATCTTCAGTGCTGTCATGCATTATGTGGATTTCAGCCAATACAGAAGGGCCTGGATATTTGTTTCTGGTCACTTCTCATTAAAGCTTTGACTGTGGGAAAAGAAAAGCAGCTATTTAAAGATGAGGAGTATAACTGCTATAGGAAGTACATAGAAATAAATCTGTTAGGAAACTAGTTTTTCTGTGTTTTTATATAGACATTATGTATATGTGTGAACTGTACATATGTGCGTTCCGATAGATAGTAAATATTCTTTCTGCAAAAAAGGATTCTCTCATATATTGATAAGAGAAATGCACAGAAGAGTTTGGAAGTGTTGGCTTGGTATAAGTGTAATATAATAGCACTTTGCTGAAACACAACTACTTTGTAGGAATTAAAGGCTGGAATTTCAGGTAGGTGGTTCATAGATAACCATGGTTAAGTGGTGGTCCAGAAATACTATGATAAACTGTCTGATTTGGCTTCATTAGAGAACTCCACTATGTATTTATAAAGCTGCTAGATCTATATTAGAGCATGGAATTATAGATAGGAACTGAGGCAAAAAAAAATGTCTTCCCTTGCTTGTGAGAAAAGGGTAGAGAGAAATACTTTGGAAGGAGCTGAAGTTTAACAGCCCAGGTAAATACAGATGCTTGATCATTTGCAAAATAAACAGCCAAGTAAAAATAGTAGGTGGGCTCCATGGTCTTGTCTTTAAGGTAATATTTGTAACTGCTCCATTAAATACAAAACATGATCATAACTAGGCGAAACTCAATGCTCATTTAACTCTCTATCATGGCTCTGTCAATAGGTAGTAGCCAATACCTGTGGAAGAATGTGGCGGAGCATGTAGTCATGTTTTCATGGCATGTTCTACCATCTTCAATTCTACATCCAGAATTCATACTGTTCTTGATGGTTTCTGTTCAATAGCTCTATGTAGCTTTCCTCCTGGTTGATTGCTTTTTGAACCCACATAATAACATCACAAAATTCTATGGCAAGGGATTGCACAGCAAATGTCTGGTGTGAAGAACAAGCTTTGTTGGCTTTTTGCATTCCTGCCCCCTGCTAGCTCCAGTTGTTACCCTCTAGCTCTTGTATGAAAAAGCAGCAAATTAATCCACTGGTTCCCTCCGTAACCTTTGTGATTTTTATGAACCTCTTCGCATCTCTTGTATCACCTTTTCTCCTGCTTTGCTCAGTCCTTCTACAGAACCCTTTTGTATTTCTGAATGCTGTTGTCCTGCTTCTTTATCCCTTTACTATTTCTGTCACATTCTTTCTGAGACAGGGAACTGCATGTTATTCATGATACAGTCACTATGCATTTATATGGTGAATATATCATATGGACAGTTTAACAGATACTGTCCGGTTTGTTCTTTATTCCAGTTCTAATAACATCTGATTTGGTTTTCCACATATGGCTGAAGGTTACACAGACATTTTAGCACAAAGATCTCCTTACTATCTGTTTTTCAGAGCCTGCATTTTTTTGTGTATGTAAAATTAAGTCTTTTTCCTCACATATCTCCCTTTCATGTTTGTCAGTATTGACTTTTCACCTGGTATCTTATCTCCCAGTCTCCCTGTGCTCTAAGAACCATCTGCAGTTCCTCATAATTGTGCCTTAATTTTCCTTCTCTTACTGAATTGTTAGCATTAGCAAACCTTGCCATCCTCCTGTGCTCATTTTTTGCAGGTCATGTAGGAATATATTAAACAGCACAGGTCAAAACACCCATTTCTGTGCAGTTCTCAGGCGACTTCACCCTAATAGTACTCATCACTCATTCCTATCTTTTTTTTCTTATCTTGACCTGCTGTTTATCCACTCATGGGTATTTTCTCCTGATGTGGTAATTCAGTTTTTTAAAAGCCTTTGAAAAAGCTTCCCAAATGCCTGTAGGAAAGTTGAGCAGTGTGTGTCACTTGAATCTTTCTTGTCCACATGATTTTGGTATGTTAAGAAAATGAGACATTTGTGAAGCATAAGTTTGATGCCTGTCCAATATATTGTATTTACTCAAGTCCACTAATGCTGGGCTTTTTATAAATGTATGGTTTCTTACAGCAGTCTCTACCAGTTTGGAAGGCACAGACATGAGATTTGCTGGTCCACAGTTCTCTCTATCCTCCCAGAACATTAAATTGATCTCACACTTCTCTGGTACCAAGCTGTTTTAAGCAGGATGTTACAAGCTATATGAGAGTTTAACTTTCTCACACTTGAGTTCTCTAGAACTCAGGTGTGAATATAACATGGGCCTGCTGATTTGCTTGTGTGTGTTTTGTTGATTTGTTTAACTTTTTGGCTGACGTTTCAACGTGAATCGGATCTTTTTGTACGTCCCTTATAAAGCAGGGCTCTGGTACAGCAGCTTCTTTAAGTGCTTCCATGGTGAACTTGGATGCAAAAATCCTTTCATTTATTCTTTGTGACTTTATTTCTTCTGAGCATTCTTTGTACTTTTTGACTGGCTTTTGTGCTGTTTGACGAGTTATTTGGAGGGCCACAGCTGGTTTGTTCCCCATTCATTTTTGATCTGCATTTCTCTGCTTTTACCTGTAAGTGTCAAGCTTTGTTTCTGCCTGTTTTCCGCATTTGGAGAGCTCTGACTTTTTAAGAATTTTCTCTTATTTGTAGTAACAAACATACATCTTTTAAATAGCAAAGAGAAATAATGTCTTTAGTATGTTTGATGTAATCACAGGTATGTGGCATCTCATCCCTTTCCTTCTGACTGGCTTTTCCTAATGAATATCCAAGGAGGTTTCTTTTATGTTTTGGTATGTTGCCCTCGGCCCCTGTTGATAAGCAATCTGGCAAAGCAAAGCGGATGGCATGATGAAATCAGTACTTTCACCTGCAAGCAAACTTTGTTTTCAGGGATGCTGGTTGTCAGACTCATTATGAATGCATCTGTGGTGTAACCCTTCATTTCTGCCTCTGCAGTACAATTAGGGGATTCAGTAATCTCTTAAAGATCGTTCAAATTCTATTATTACTTCTGTGATCTCTTCTCTTCTTGAATCTCTGCACTTGTCCTTCTTTACAAGCTTCACTCCTGAATGTGATTTTGCCCAGTCTTTTCTTCTTTTCTCTACTTCTTACATGGTCCCTGATTTCCCCCCCCTCCTTATTTTATTGTGTTCCTCATCTGACCTTTTATGCTCAAAAGAGATTTCTAGTTACATCTTGTCTGGCATTGACTCCCTCCTTCAAACCTACTATCTAATTTGCTTGATAATTGCTCTCCAACAATAGAGTTCAGCATGCACTTATGTAGCCTAGATAGAAGGAAATAGTGTCTTGAATAAACAGCATCTCTTTAAAAAGTTAACCTTTACCTGGAGTGGAAAAATATGGCTATGGCACTTCAGAAAATAGGAAAAATAGAGCAGGCTTGTCACATTGTAGCTCATAGGATTGGAAATTTCCTACGAATTAGTATTTAAAAAGGCTATATGAAGATTGACTTTTTCCATGATGGTCTTGGAATTTCATTCTCATGATCCACTGGTAAGGAAGTGGAGTGACCTTGCTGTGATAGAGATATTCCAGTGCCCCCTTCACAGACACCCGCTACCCCAGTGCTGAGTAATCCCCAGGGGGAAAATAGAAGTTAAGAAAGCAGAAGCAAAATTTGCTATGATCTAAGACCACAAGCCTTCATCTGACTGAAGCAAGTCTATTTATGTACATTGTGGAGAAGGTAAAGGAAGTGAAGGGTTTATCTCTTGAGCTGGCAAGCAGAAGGCATTCATAAAACTGCTTCAAAACGAGAGCTTCGTATGACTGTGTGTGCTTTGGGATGCATAGAGCCACTGTGCCTGTGCAGTGCACCTTTGTCAATTCCCAGATATCTGTGCAGAAACCTGTGAAAGAATAAATCCCAGAATCTTGATTTCCAAATTATTCAGAAAGGTCACTTACATAATTACTGGCCTTGGTCTATATGCACTGGTTATGTCCAGTGGCTGTAATTTTTGCCTGTAATGCAATGTAAGGTCTATGCACTTGGGAGCACTTAAATCCTTGGAATCCAAGTTGACCCTACTTATGCTGCTACTTTAAAATAAACTCTAATTGCCAGCCTACATAATGATCTACAGTCCTGGCTCCACAGCAGTTCCCTAAGAACTCCCTTCCTTTCCATTTTGCTTTTAGTCGGGTTGTTATGGTGTTTCATGATTTGAACAGATTGTTAAGTTCATTTTCCTTTATGGTAAGTTGGGCAGCAAAATCATCTTAATTTTTGCAGCAGAGATATGTTGACTTCTTGACTTCATTTGTAGAATCGATTGTTACCATATTTTATTGGAACAGACACACAAATATATAACCAAATGAAAATTTAACTTTGTTTGCTTCATTTGACTAAAGCCACCTCTTATTTCTGCAATCAGCAAACCAATGAAAAACGTGTTTAAATGTAACCATTTCTTGTACCTTTTTGTGTGACGTGAATCAGAAATGGTAATAAATCTGGAGGAAAGAGGTATTGCTAGTAAAATACAGAAAATAGCTTTTGGACATGAGTGAATTTTAATGTCTTAACTTCAGAAGTGTACTTAGTTTCAGTAGTTCCACCACTATTTCCTGTTATGGTTTTGGTAGCACATTTTGTTTTGCTTGTACCACTGGAGACAATTTTCTGTCATGTAATACAATGAACTGAGCTGAAGGCAATAGTATTACTTACAAACTTGCATTTTAATGGCTGCCCACTGCCGACCTCCAGCTCACTTGCTGCTTGATTACTGTCCTGTCCGTCAGCCTGGCTGCAGTCAGTGCCTTGTGTAGACTGGCAGGTAGAAGTGAGCACAGGAAGTTTACTAAGCTCCTTGTAGGTAAGTCACAGCACAAGGAATTAGAGAGAGAGAAATATTAGAAGAGGAAGAGAGACTGTGATAAATTTGTTTGGTGCCTGGAATAAAAAAATTGCTAGTAGCATAATGGCATCATGCACTGACTGCTTTGTACATTTGTGTGTTTAGCCAGTTACAGTAGCAGTAATTTAAGAACTATTGTCTTGCTGTTGTATAAACACTTCAGATGTTTGCTTGGCATTGCCAGTTTTGGAGCTGTATAAAATGAAGAACTGTGTAGACATTGTGTTTCACATAAAAGCAAAATATTTGCTATAGATAAAGCTGCCTAGTAAGGAAATTATAAACCACATCCCAGAGAGCATACCATCGAGAAGCTTAGTTTAGAAACATGAATACATGCCAAGTATCATTATGTATATTTGAAGCGATAAAGAAATCCTGGAAGGTACCTTTATCATTCTGCTGCTGTGCTTGGATAAGTTGTAGTGATGTTTGGATTCAGGCGGGGATTTAGAAGTGCTGCTGCCTCCTGAATGACTAGTGCATGCCATAATAGTTTTGATCTTCATTCACTCTCCTGAGCCTTTGCTGCTTGGCACCCAGTCATGTTATGGGCCTGCCTGATTCCAGCTATGCAACCAAAAGTTAGAATGCTGAGAACTATTTGTCACTTCAGTCATCCTAATATCTTAGATCTGGAGAGAAATAGAATTTGGTTTAGCAGTCATTTTCTCCTAATAGAGGTGTCGTAAAATGACTAGTATAGAATTAATCTCCTGTTACCCTGTATTTATTCCAAAGTAGGAAACTGGGTTATTATGCTCTGCCCTGAGTGCTCATGTATCTTTAGCCTAGTGAGGAATGTTTTAGACGTGCCTGTGGATAAATAGACAACATGGTTTGCCCAGTGGAAATATGTTTTTAATGCATTTTATATTGTAAAAATAGTAAAGAGGTTTAAAGGTCTTGCATCTGAATTTGCAAGGAAAAAGCTATGCCTTGGACGTTGGACTGAGGCCCATCAAGAGAATGGGCTTCCAGTAGATTTCCACACTTTTGTATTCGACCCTTGTTAAATGCAAGGCGTGGAAATGCAGGAGGAGGGTATAACCACCTGTTAAGGACCTAATGAGCACTCACATGGAATATGACCTAAATACATACCTGCTATTGGAATTAATGTAACCATTTTTTAATTTAAGATCCTTTGGTTAATTAGTACCAATCATGTTGAATTAAATCGCTCCTAACAAATGGAATTTAGAAAGAAAACAATTACATAAAAAAGAAAGGTTGGTATCTTTGATTTTGTTCTGTTATAAACAATCAGCAAATCCTAGAGTTTGGAGAGATGGTAAATATCTTCTACATAGGAAATGGATTATTAGGGGTTCCATGAAGCAGACTCTTCCATGAAGCTGGCTCTGCCTGTGTAGTCACGGGAGGACAAATTCTCTTGTCTGGCACCCAAAAAGGATTGTTGTAGGTGTACATACAGTATTTTCAAAACAAGTTTTCATTGAGTCAAAACAAGTTGCAACAGGAACATAGAAATACAAAGGCATGGTACATGCATGTATGTGTGCTCCACGCAGAAATGCTTTGTGCTTCAAAAATTGAATAACTAGGTGGCATTGATAAAGCTCTTTTATAATTCTATTATGGCTGTGCTGTTGAAATAATTTATATAAAAAGATTTTATTGCACAATGTCAACATAATAATACTAGTCTGGGAGGAATAGGTCAAAGACCTCAAGAACCCTCAGGCTGTCCTTTACTCTGACCTACGTCCTTCTTAGCTCATGTTTTCGCCTAATTTAATTGGAAGAGGGGAGAACGTTGCTATTCTGGCTAATTTATTAAGATCAGTCATCTTAGACTGGATTTTTTTCTGTCAGGATTCTGTGGATTGAAGAAACATGAAAGTGTCTTTCAGCAGTTCCTTTTGGGTGCAGAAGGAAAGAAATATGGGATACAAATGATACAAATCACAGAATGCTTTGTGTTCATATAGTTCCACCCCCCCTGCCATGGGCAGAGACACATTCTATTAGAACACATTGCTCAAAGCCCCATCCAGCCTGGCCTTGAACTCTGCCAGGGATGAGGCAGCCACAGTTTCTCTGGACAATCTCTTCCAATGTCTCAGCATTCTCCTAGTGAAATCTTGAGCTGCAACTCCTCTAAAAGAAATGGACAGTAGTTGGGGTAAATGCCCCAACAGTGATTCTCAGCTGTACCTAATAGAGCTGAAAGGGATGCAATTCAATTCTCACCTCAGTCCTGGTACATAATAGCATTTGCATAATAGTCAAGCTCACTGTTAACCAGGTGGGCAATTCAAACAGAGGACTGCAGAGGAGGAGGGTGTCCTAGCTATAGACCATATTCCAGAAGATTTGGAAAGGTTATGTAATGTAGAACTATTCAGAGATCCTGGCAACTACAAGAATGCCTGCCCAAGTCAGATCTATTAGCTTGAAAAGGCTGAGGAGAAGAACCCCACATTTTCCTTTATGCCTTGCCTACCATAGGAGAAAAGGGATGTATTTATCAAATATACTAGCTACGATGATTTTGAATACAATAAGGTTCTATAATTAGAGCCTAGTATTTTCAGAATTAGACCATACTCAAGGTAGCTACTAAAATGTTTTTCAAGAATGAATTAGAATATTGAAATAATGGGTAGTGTTTAAGAGTAATGTTTGCTCTCAAAGCCAATAGTAGGAAAAAATCCAACTAAAATAACCTGAGTCTGCCTTCTGATGAGAAGGAACACAATATATGCATCTGATATGGTGAGAGAAAGTAATGACAGCCCTTGTGTCTTTATAAAAAGATCAAGATTTTGGATCAAGGGCTTTCGTTTGCCAGTAAGGAATATGCAGGGAGAGAATACACTGTGCTGGTAGTAGACATATTACTATACAACTAGGTCTGTACTTGATGTGGACCATTGGGATTACTTCATCCCCTTCCTTAAGTCATCTTGTGATGGAAAAGGCACTTGAAACTCCCACATCTTGAGTTGAAACAAATAAAGCATGAGTGCAAATAGGGATGAATTTGAGATCAGTCTCCTGAAAAACTTGGCACTATTTAAGTAAGGATTTTAAGGGGAATCTATTTTGTGAATGACTTAGGAAGATGATTCATCACCCCTTGATGAATGTCCTTGTCCCAGACAGAAAAAGCAGAAATCTCACTGGTATGGCTTTTTGCATGCTTTTTTCCTTGCAGAGTTTGAATGTTCTGCTCCCAGTTTCCAATGTGACAATTTTAAGAGAAATAGAGCCACCTAAACAACCCTTCTAACTTTATTACACAATGAGCAGTAGTTAGAAATCCATAGTCTACTTGGTTATAGCACCAGTCAAGCAAAAAACAATAGCAGAAAACTGTTCACAAATATGTGTGAAGTGGTGTTGGATGGGAGGTCACAGCTGCGTAACTTAAAACCTTGGCAGATTTTCAGAGTAGGAATCTGAAGGCAGAGGTTATTATCAAATGGCCAATGCAGATTTTCTACCAATGACATTTTGAAAGCTCAGAACTAAGTTATATTGGGAAAAAAACCCTCAAACAGTTAGAATAAAATTTCACAAAAGCGTGTGGATTCTGTGTCAAGTATGTTTTAAGCACTGCAAACCCGCAGCCTATGGTTTAAACATGTATGGGCTTCTGGAGACCTCGGACCACAGTGGTTTATATCACTAGAAAACATGTAAACAACGAGTAATGCAATTCTGCCTTCTTTTAGATATTTACCAGTTGCAATAGCAAGACATTCTTTCCACTGGATAATAAGATGAAGGGGAGATGAGTGTTTTACTCACAGCAGATGTCCTTGAGTGTAGCACTTGAAATTCAGTGTACGATATCAAGTATATATAGCAGTTAACTACAGCAAAATGTGTTGTTTTCTGGAGTGCTGAAGTAAAATTTCCATAGAAACCCCTCAACCTGCTACCTTGAACTTGGAAAATGACCATTTGAGGGAACAAAAACAAATAGGCAAAAAACAATAGACTCTTACAGTGAGACACTCAAGGAAGAGCTTAGACATGTGTCTGTATGCGTATGAAGATTGGCACCCACTCTAAGCTGAAAAGAAAGCAACTCTTGAAACACTATTTAAGCTGAGATCTGAACCATTGCAAGAGGGATGCAGAGCCATTGTACTCAACACTCATATAAATGATATCTGTTGACTTTGTACAAACCAGTTTTTCTGTATTTGAAGGAGCATTTTACGTGGTTCTTCTGAGCTCAGTGTGGCACAGACCAATGGTGAACCTGGTAGAGTAAAGCAGGAGAAAGAAGGAGCTCCATATTTCCCAGAAAGGAGAAAAAGCATTGATTAAAACCTGATTTGTGCCGTATGACACAGGCTAGAGAAACCATAGGTCAAGTTAGCTTTCTGCATCTTCAGTGTAATCCAACAGGTACCCAAATTGCTGGATTTTTTTACTAACAGCTCTCTAGAGCTGAAAAGTGGATCTAGTGGATGTAACAATAATAATTTCAAGACATCTCAGAGATACTTGAAAGAATCATGTGGCAAGGTGCCTGAAAAAAAAAATAGGCTTTTATGTGAATCCTTGTGGTGTAGCACAAATCAAAGTTATTGAGGGTGTGTAAATCTGTGAGTAGGTTTATTTGGTAGGGTATGAGAAATTAATCTTTTTCCAAAGTTCATGTTTACATTTGCTTTTTCTCTATGCCTGTAAGCACGGGATGCTGAAGTGTGAGTGTTTCTATTAATCTGAAACCTTTCTAAAAGGGGTAGCGTTCCATGTGAAAGAGGTCCTTCCCATCCACTCTGTAGCAGAGTACTGTCTTTTGGAAAACTTTATAGTTTTCTTGTGTAATCTATTGTGACATAATATATCCATGTCACAGTCCTATCTGTGTGGAAATATGTATGCTTTGACCTCAGTTCCAGTTGTTTGGTAGGTGAAACTTGACCAGTACTTGGTGCTTGTTCTTTTCCTCACTGGTAATTTCATCAGAGGAGAAAAAAAAAAAGTCAGAATTTCCATTTCACGGGAAATCTGAATATTTTTAACATATGGTGTTGTCCCAAACTTCAGATGAAAAGTTCTGAAAGAAATTTTGCTTGGAGCACATGGAAAAAAAATGCTGTTAGTGTGACACTGTAATGCATCTGCTAGCAGTAGCACAGTGCCTCCTGGGACAAGGAATTCTAGTGATGTATACCATCATTTTTAATTCATGGCTGGGTCCTTTGAAGAGACTACATTACCTGTTATGTTTATATTTATATTTAAGTCTCTTGTGATGCACCAGGGCCTTTTTGTGTGCATGTCTAGATACATTATCTCTGAAATGCTGGGACACACATAAGGAGGTTAATATCAAACTGATTATTTAGGCTTAGTTCTACAAACAGAACATCTTAGATGAAGCCATACTGAAGTAGCTCATTCTTCTCTTTCTTTTCCTGAAGAAAGTTCAGTAGTTGTTCCACAGAAATGCACACAAATGGGTGAAAATGTCATCTTCCTTTGGATTTCATGTGATTTTAATAAACTGATAATTCCAGCAAGTTCTGATAGTGAATAATGTCTTTGCTGCCTGTTCTACTCTTTAATATGTACTCAAAAAAGTCTTGCTACTTTTCTACACTAACACTTGCTATCCCCTCCCTGTCTACAGTGTTCATTAATATTGAAGCAGTTTAACCTCCCTTCTCTTACTTCCCCATCTTTCCTCTTCAGTCTGTTAAATGTGCTGTAGCTGATACAGTCCTATCAAGTGTATTGTGCTTTTGGACCTTTTGGCAGGTTCCTTTTCGGTTTGGGGTATGGGGAGTTGATTTATATTTTGTGTGAGTGTGCGTATGTTGAACCATGATTACCCAAATGTGTTTTTCAGAATGTCTTTAATCTCAGATACCTCGGGTGTGTGGGAGAGGGGCAGAAATCGAGTTATATATCCTGGGTAAACATGTGGTATTACATCTGCTTCAGTCTGGACAAGACCACAAATGATAGGGGCAAACTTAAGCCTGTACTTTAAAGTAGGAAAAAAAAAAAAGTAGACATTTAAAAATTATAAAGGCCTAATGGAATTTTTGTAGTGCATGGAGCATGGCCAAGAGGTTCATCTGAACTATCAGTGAAATAACATCCTCTTCAAAATAGTACATCTGATCAGAACATAGGGAGGTGTTGGATTTAGTTTTGCAGCTAAGGATACAAGCTCTACTGTAGGAATCAGTGAAAAGAAAGGATGCAAATGTAGATAAAGATCGTGTGGGAGGGTGTATGTGGTATCAGAAGCATTCGGTCTGGAATTTGCCGAAGTCAATGCAATATAATTCAATAAGTTTGGTTTTAATACAAAGCACAGAAATGCTGCAAAGGAGGTATTTCAAAAAAGAAATAAAATGTAGAAAGACACTTCTGCTTACATCCCATTTAATGATTAAGAATTTTTACAGTTTAGGAAGAGGGAAGTCTTAAGTAGCATCAAGTCAGTAAGGAGAGTATGTGCATGGAAGAGAGTCTGCAGAGACGCTATCAAAGGGGAAGGAAGAAGCTACTTAAAATAAGCCAGCAGAGGAAATGTAGTTAAATGTTAAGACAGATAATGCAAGTAGAAATAAAAGGATGATAGATCCTGGCATTGACAGTCTGCAAGTGACATTTCTTAAGCTAGCAAAATGACATAGGGCCGACCAGGACATGCAGGGGCTACAATTCCAAAGGTATACTCTAAAAGCACAAATACAGAAACAGCATTCAACTGTAAAGACCAGTTGACAGGCATAGCATACCTTCTTAGCTGGTTTATGCACGCATTTGTGCCAGCATGAACAATCACTTTTGCGGGCATGATTATGAGGCCTGCTTTCTGAACTTTGGTTCAATAAATCAAAGTGTAATCTGTAAACACACAGCACAAATCTGTGTATGCTATAAATGTGTGTGCTAGTTGCCCTTTTCCTTTTCTGCACTCAGCTCCTCAGTGCAGAAATGCTTTTACTTTCCATTGCTCTTTTAACCTTTGGATGGCATCTCATATGTGTTTACAGCTTCTGTACAAAAGCTAACTGCAGCTCTCTGTTAATTAATTTGCCAGGCACAACTTCACAAAGAAAAGGGAGAGCGTTCTCTTTTGTGATCTTGCAGCGTTTTTAGTTGTGGGGAGGTATGGTTGGTGTTCAGTGATTGCCAAGCTTCTACCCAAATTATGAAACGTTGGTTCAGAATTCATGGCTGTGAAGATGAGCAGCCTGTATTTGCTTCAGGAGGCATACCAGCAGAGAGATCAAGAACATAATGAACGTAATTGCAGCTATTCTCACTCTAGATTGTTGGGTTTGGTGGTGGGAGAGGTTCTTTTGATAGGGAGGACAGGAGGCGGCTCTCCTTATATAGAAATTGATTCGGGCCAGTAACGTGAACAAAAACCAAAATGTTGGGGTTTTTTTAAGGAGGAGAGAAAGTGAAAATTTGGTGCAGAATGTAGTAGGCAGAGACCAAAGGCAGAATGATGAAGCAGCTTTTAATATAACTTGCAAATAAAGACTATCACTGGGACGCATAAAATATGTTTAGTACATGGTTGAGTATTTCAGAGCAATAAACTCAAAGGTACAGTTCCCGCTGTATTTTGAATACTTAAGATCAGCTCATTTTACAGATTTGAGTCACTTTATTCTTAGTAAAGAAGATAGATTAAGATACAAAATATACAAAGCACATCCTAATTTAGAGAATAATGTTCTAATTTTAGTCTAAGAAAAGGAATTACAGTTCACCTGAATTGTTAGTATTTATTCACTAAGTCTTATGTAAACTACTGCCATCAACCGTGACTCGGCATTGCATCAAGTTTTCTCTAAGGAGACAGATAAGTAGCTTGCACGTATTCTGACTTCACAACTTTTCTGCTCCCTTGACTTGTCTGTCTTTGGGCCTTTGGTACCTTATATGAAGCTTTCCTCAACATGGGTGGAAAAAAAACCCCAACTTTTTATCCCAGAACATCAATTGCATTAAGAAGTCCCAGTTATAAAATGTTGCAGGCTGTGGCATAGCCACACTTCTGTTTCTCATTTTTACAGCCTCTCAAAGGCTTATTTTCCAGTGCATAATACAGTTTAACTCTGAAGCTTTGCATTGGGTAGAATATGGGCAGTCCATCAGGTTGTTCCAACAGTGTTAAGTTGCTGATGTTGACCACTTGGTTAGTGGGGGCGACACTGAAGAAAGAAGTACTGCTGGGTCTAGAAAGCTGAAGTGTATGGATCTACTACATACTAAACTCTTGTAAGACAAACATGACTCATTTATGAGGTCTAATACTGGACTGAGCATAGTCGCATTATGCTCCTCTGTTAAAACCCTATCTACGTACACACACATATTGAATTCTAAGTTTACCCTTTCCTAACCATGCATTTTCCTTTTTTTTACTAGGGCGTATTTCAAAACGTTTGTCCCTCAGTTCCAGGAGGCAGCATTTGCTAACGGAAAGCTTTAGGCAGCCTTGGACACAGAGATGATACTGGACAGATCCTTCAGTCTGCGTGCGCAGCCCACAAGAAGAGCGCCTGGAAACGGGTTGGACTGTCTTGATGGTTGCTTTCTTGCCTCTGAAATTGTTTTGGTAGCTTCAGGTTTTGTCAGGTTTCTGAAACAAAAGACCTCACTAACATGCTTAAAACTGCATTTTTGATATAAGGAAGGCCTGGCCCTTTGCCTCTGTCACCACCATTCCGTTATATATCTACTGGATTAAATTGAAAAGGGCATGTTTTGGTGTGATAACATATTCTTGTGCCAACAATGTGCTATATGTTATGCCTTGTTTCCTCGTCTTCAGATGGTGTAAATTGGATATTTTTTCCCCCCACAGAAATACAGTGTAGTTTGTATATTTAGTTACCATTTCCAGTTTACCCTAAGAAAATACAAAACTGCTGTACGTACCAGGAATGCCTAATGGACTGTACAGTGCCATGTTCTGCCTGGGAGGTTTGTGTCTCGCTGTGGTTGTTACTCTCACAGGTATGGATATGAGTTGCACACTTCAATTCTCAGTGCCTTTCAAGTTGGTCTGATATTAATATGGCAAGGTTTTAGAGGGTTTGGGTTTTTTTTTTTTATATTTCAGTTGAAAGTTCATGTTATATGAAATGTGCTTTTATGCTTTGTTTTTATTTTCAGTTGTACTATTTCAGTGTTGGTTTTTTTTGATGAACTCCCCTTGCCATTATGAAGAAGTTCTACTTCTTTAGTACCAGTGTGCAAGGAACTAGTTACATAAATCACTGTAACAAAATCAAGCTCTTTCATAGACCTGTAATTTTTCCAAGTAAGTATAAATACTGTTGAGAAGCAAACTTTCAACAAAGGAATGAATGATGTCTTGGAAAATAACAGATGAAATACTGTAGAGCTATAGGTATTTTAAGTCCAACATGTCTTCTCAGAAATAATTTTAAGTGTATATAACTGGAAACATTACCTCTGCTAGTTCTGAAATGCCAAATGCAGAATCCCACCTATTCATCCTTTCTTTCATGCTTGTGTCAGGCGCACCAGTTGGGGCTAAAACTGTCACGATGCCACTTCCCAAATTAATTTTGTAAATAGACCAGGGTACTTTCCTGTAAGGAATAAAATTAACAGTGTATGGAAAATGCACTGTTACTTCTGCTAAAATATAAGGAACTAGATGAATAGTATGCAGATGGTACTGTGGCTCTGGAAAATATTTAATTTGAAATTATCCACTATAGCACTACTGTCTGCTTATGTGATGAAATCTCATCAAATTGCTTGATTGGCAGTATTCTCCTACCCTTTCTAAAACTCATTATTTTCCATTAAAATTAGTGCTTTCCAGGCTAACCTCTACCTAGGAAATGCAGATGGGGTTTGAGCAGCAAAGCTTAATAATTAAGAATTATGCAAATAATTTGCCTCTAGAAACTACAGGTATTTTTGGCTAGTTTATAGGGAAAAGTTTAGTTTCTGTTTAATACTGAATTTCTTGGCTGGAAATCAAGCTGCAAACAAAATCAGAAGCCTTATTGCAAGAGGAGGGGACAAGTTCTGTCCTGTGACCCACTCACTTGTGACTCTCACTGCAATATCTGAGGCTTGTAAACAGCTCCAAAGGTCTAAGCCTGAATTCTCTCTGATGGAGGCATTGCACTAGGCTTTTGCTTGCAAACCAAGACTTAGATTCATAGAATAGTTAGGGTTAGAAAGGATCTTAAGCTCATCCAGTTCCACCCCCCCTGCCATGGGCAGGGACACCTCCCACTAAACCATGTCACCCAAGGCTCTGTCCAACCTGGCCTTAAACACTACCAGGAATGGAGCATTCACAACTTCCTTGGGCAACCCAATCCAGTGCCTCACCAAGCTTAAAGCAGATGTGGAGGGTTATGGCTTTATGTGAATAGCAAAAACATAACTGCACAATCATAAATGACTGAAAACACATTTTGTTCTGTATACCAGGATGATCCCACTTCTGCATTTCTTCAGTAAAAGTCAAAGCCACGCACATGTTTAAGGATAAGCTAACTCTTGTGAACAGAGTGGGAGAAGGAGGATGGCTAATGTAAAACATTAGTTCTCAGAGTGTTCAAAACCTGATAGAAACCATCTCTAGCCATCTTCAAAAGGTAAAAAGCAAGCCTTCAAGTTGCATCTTTAGATTCCTGGATATACGTCTTATATCCTCGTGTTTCATTCAATGTTGTAGTGGTTGCTTCATGAACACAGTGTTGTTCAGTGTTCTACCATGATTCAAAGACTAGCAAATGTTACAAATTACAAAGTATTTCAAAAAGAGGTCCACTCTTCACAGTTAATATGAATTTTCAACCAAAAATTCATGCTTTACCATAGTCCTAGTACATGTGGACAAAAGACTTCTTTACTATTAAAGGACTAAGAGTTTTAGAAGCCATGGAAAAAAATACTTGGAGGATATAAAATGCCAAAACCAACATTTCCTTATGTTGAATTCAGTAGTTACACCAAATTTTCACTGATATATACAGAAATGAACCAATGGTTTCAGTCTAAATTTTTCATCGTGTGGCAACAGGTAGTATTTGGGGGGGGGAAGGTAGAAATGGAACTGCTTGTGTTTAAGATGAAGTCTGCAAGCTTATCAATTTTTAGATTAGCAGAAAAGATATTGTCCTTACACTCAATGAGCATTTTCTTCTGACCTGCAAAGTATTTTATGGAGGCCTTCCTGATGGTTCTCAGAAGAATATAGGGGGGTGTTAGCACTACAGATGGGTGCTGGAAGGAAGGACATAGAAATGAGAGAAATCATCTCTCTGGAAGGAGGATTACCATATAAATATTACATTGGAAAAAAAGAGTTAGTTTAATTTCATACCAAATCAAGAATTTGTTGAAGGCATTTAAATTACCCACAAAAGTTCTGATCTAGTAAATTGGAGTTATTTCTATTACCTCCTTTTTTATGATATCCATTGTGGCTGGTTTAATGGCAATGAGGCTTTCAGCACTTACTTTCCTGTTATGTGATGTATGCAATTGGAAGGAGCAGTCAGACCTAGGCTCATTTCTTTGGGTTGTGAGAACCACAGAATATAAGAGAAAAATAGCAACGTTACAAACATCAAAAAGCCTAAATTCTACTGTGTGATAATTTTGATTGAAAAAATGTAGTAAGTCTCTAGTTTCTAAGCCCCATTAATGCACAATTTCCAAAGGTCCTTACGCTGCAAACTTAGTCACGCCTTTATTCATCTACATACATAATCCGCTGTGCTAGAAGTAATACCAAATCTTTCTGATTCAAAGTTAGACTTTTGTGAAGTTGCTGGAAAGACTGTTCAAACAGCTGGAAGAATAAATAAAAGTTAACTATATCATACATAGTTTGGCCTTCATTTATCTTCCTGTGTGCTGGTCATTGCTTTGTTGATTAGCATGTTTTGTTTGCTGAATCAGTAGTGGTTTTGGTATTGTCATTGAACATCCTGCCATTCATATGTAGAGTAGGCTTGAGTCAGTTTATGAGGAGAAATCATTGCTAGAATTAGCACAGATCTCCTACGCATTGCTAGACCCTCACTAGGCATGTTTCTCTGTGTGCTTCCTTACTCTGGTTCTGTCTGGCGCTTGTGGCAGCAATCATCTTTGGTGATTCAGTCAGGAGACAAGATTTAGCAATAGTACCCTCAGTCTTACTTCAGGTGGGTTTACACTGTGGCTTGTTACCTCTGAAAGAGGGGAATAAATCTGAATAGTCTCCACTGAGTAGCTCCCTAATACAAGTCAGGGCGTTTAGCAGAGGTAAAACCCCTGTTTAGTAAGTAGTGAGTAGGGACTGCTGCTCAGGCATCCTTCTATGGTGGTACCCATAATAACCAGAGAAGCGTCAGGCAGTGGAAACCCCTAGCAGTACATGAGGGTCACCCCTGCAGGTCTAAATCCATTTCTAATACCATGCTTACGCAGCAGCAATACGTGGAGATGAAGGGGCGAGTCCTCTGTCAGTGGAGAAGGGGAGTTTCTCACCTTTCCAGCTTTGTGAGAAAGGCGTGCTGCAGGGAGCTTTGGACACAGCTCCTGACCATGACTGCTAATTACAGGGTGCTGTCTCGGCCCTGTGAATCAAATGAAGTCTGTGACCAATCTGACAGCCAGTGAACGCTCTTCCCTTAAATTACTTATGTCTCTGTAATTGATGTATTGTAACGCTCATTAAACCTAAAGGTTACGCTTACTTCTTAAATGTTCTGAAAATCCCTTAAGTCATCTCCTTTTCTGTTTTTGTTTTCAGGTGTCTGTAATGTACTGGGACAATTTTGTTTCATCCTTACTGCTATTTTTAGCAAGCTTGAGGTTTATGTTTTAACAAGGGAACAAGGTGTGTGCCAGCGTGTTATGGGCCTACATTAAATATAGAATTATTTGCCTTAAAAATAATCAGTAGAAACTGGGTTTTATTTATTAAGCCAAATATTGTCTTGTCCATAACAGAATAATTAGGAGGAAAGACTCTGTTGTTACCCGGGAGAGACAGGATAATCATTCTGATAGAATTGGTTACATTTTTTACACCAAATTTCGTTTCATTTGCCTCTAGGCATCAGCAGGGAAAAGTGTATTCTGCTTTTCTGAAGGAAACCTGCACCTGAATAAGTCATTGATCAGGCTATATCTTTTCCTGTTTGTACTTTAAAAAACAATAGGGTTTGTCCCTATAGGCAAAGGCAGTGAAAGGCTGAACAATGTCATGTACATCATGTGCCTCCTGTCAGGTACAGGGGGTTTTCATATCTTTATTTCCTGATTTCTCTGGATTGAAAGGATAATTTCAAACTCTGTGCTGGGTGATGGTAAGTAACACAAATATCAGAAGCGTGTAAGTGATTTTAGCTCGTATGAAATAAAAGACTAGCAGTTTAAATATGATTCTGCAGGAACTCAAGGGTTCTGCCATATATTTCCAAGCACACCGCTTGAAAAGCCACGGCATGTAGGTGATTTTAGTGCTGCTTTTCCTATTCTGTTCCCTGTCTTAAATTTAAAAGCTCAGTTTGTGGTTCCAAGGCACTGCACAAACACCATTTTGTTAAAATGGTAGTTACCAAGCAAAAAGGCAGGGGGGGAACTGGGATCAGCTGCTGAAAATAGGTCTTAAATCATCAAGAAATCAACAAAGGAAGCAAGGTTTGGCGGCTGCCCTGCCACTTGCTGAGTCTACAATATGGGCCTTCAAACGTGTCCCCAGCACAAATTAAAAGAAAATACAGGAGGTTTTTCTTGCAGTGCTAAAGAATAAACACAGTTTTAAACAACAGGAAGTAAAGCAAGCGTTTAATTGCAGGCATGAAAAGCGAAATACACTCTACAAGTCTAACATTATTTGTGCCTACAGCTCCCCGCGTTCCTCCTGTCACCAGAGAGGGTGAAGAATTAATGCCTCGTGCTGCAGCTGCCCATGGTGAAAATTGATCCTTGGGGTGCTCCCTGTTTTCATCAAACTCTTACTTAAACTCTAATGATGGTTTTTCTATCCCTGAGGATGGCAACACAGTACCAGGGAAAAGCGAATTTTTGCTATCAGGGGTTTCTGTTCTGTTGCTGCTCCATTTCAAGCCCTTGATTTGGATGGGCGAGCACTTTGTAAGCCGTCAAGTTTGCCAGCAAACAGGGCACATTTTATGTCCTTGCTGTTTATTTAAAATGATTCAAGCTGATTATAATGGGACATCATGTTTCCCTTATTCTGCTGTGCTTTTCAGCCAAAGTTTTTTTGCTTGTTTAAAAAACAGAGCCATCAAGGTTGTTTGTGTCTTTCTATGGGGATGTAGCATAGCGCGAGCTTGGAGCCCTGTGTTTCTTCTGTGAACTGCATGGTCAGCAGCAGCCCAAGCATCACGCACCCCTCCCAGCAAACCTCACTTCGACTCAGCCTGGCAGGGTGACAACCAGGAGTGACAAAACCTTCTTTTGCTTGTCCTCAGAGGGCTACCTCAATGGCATCCGTGGCTCAGTCAATCTATGTTGCCTCCTCCACTATCTCCAAGAGATCCTGGCTGCAGGAGATAATGGGCTTTGGCTGCTCATTAGCTGGGGCTAGGTTAATTTCTGTACCCAGCACAGGAGCAGTGCCAGAGGGGAATGCCATCCTGCTGCTGCTGAAGCCAGGCATTTCCTCTTAACGCCCTGATAGGAGAAGACAGCTGCAAAATCCAGCTGCAACTCAAGTACAGTCCTGCCAACTAAGGCTGATTTCTTGTGTGTTTTGGCCAACTGAACCTGCTCTTGATTCAGCTGCCTCCATTCTGCCAGGGAGTGGATGCTGCAGAAAACTCTCCTTACATCACCGGCATTGACACAGAGGTATGTAAAAAGTTCAATGGCCATCAGCAACCAGCTTTCCATCTGGACTTTGCCATCCTCATTACAAGAAGGGGAAGCAAAATGTCCAAATAAAAACCTGTTTCTTACATTTCTGACATGAGGAAGAAATTCTTTACAATGAGGGTGGTAAAACACTGGCACAGGTTGCCCAGAGAGGTGATGGATGCACCATCCCTGGAGACATTCAGGGCCAGGCTGGATGTGGTTCTGGGCAACCTGGTCTAGTTGAAGGTGCCCCTGCTCACTGCAAGGGGGTGGACTGGATGAGCTTTGAATGTCCCTTCCAACCCAAACTGTTCTGATTCCGTGACTTGTTTCGATGGTCATTTTATCACTGTTCTGATGAAAGAGATACTACCATCTGTTTTTTCTAGCCTTTCTGCACTCATCTCCCTGTGCCTTGTATCCAGTAGGCACTGTGTCAGCATCTCTCTTTACTTCTGGTGCTCTAAGCACCCTATGAACAGGACCACACATGAACCAGGAAAGAAAACAGCATCTTCTTTTTTCAGCAAGAAAGAGGTGACTTTCAGTGGATGAGTTTGTGCTGTAAGAACTGTTCTTCAGAGCACCCACAGCACTTGCAGCCAAGAAGAAATAACAGCTTCTGTCTAATGGGGTCAGATAGCTAAATGGAGCAGTTTCCGCACGGTGGTGGCTGGTATAATTATACACTGGGCCATGGCGTGTCTGGTCCTAATAGCACCTGGGACTCTTGTGAGTGACTCAGCCATGCTTGAGGCTAGTTATGGGCAGGTTGCATGAAAAAACCCGCAACTTGATCCTGCCTTCCTCTCTTTCAGTGGATGGGTGTTCAGCACCAACAAGGATTGCTCATGCAAAGCTACATAAATGCCTGCTCATAAGGAAAAGCCTTTTCAAAACAAGACTGCAAACAGCACTCGGAGATGCCTGGTTTGAGAGGAGGTGGTGTCTGTCAGGGCATAGCTCAGTTGAATCCAGTTCCTTCTCTCTGGCATTAGCCTGTGCCAGGGTTCCAAAATTTGAGAGATTCCAAAATAACCTAATCTCTTGGTTTGTCATGCTGCTTGTGGTTGACAGGACTATTTCTTTGGTGTTTGTAATGGCCATTTTGTTGAATTTAGCATTGTTTTTATTATGGTGGTTTAGAAATGGATCACGGACTTATTTGTCCCTTTTTAAAATTGAACCTTCTACAGTGATGTACTCTGGCAAGAGCTATGATGGATGAAGAGTTAGCTACCTTTTCTGGTTCAGAGAGACAGGCACAAGAAGCAGGTTGTATGCTTGCAGTCAGCTCAGAGAAGATTCTCAGAAGGTGCTGGTGGTTACCAGCATCACCTAATGCATTATTTGTATAACCCCATCTTTGCTAAGAATAACTTCTACTGATTTTAAAGCATATATGGTAATGATGCATCAGAAGTATATACCATGTCTGGTGTTACATGTACAGGATTAGAGGAGCTGCAAGAAGCTGTTGCAGTGAATTTGCAGGGAGCTTCATGACATCAAGCATCAAGCTCTGTTGGATTATGTTTATGGGGAAGGCTTTTATCTAAAATTCTTCCTCCAGAAGTAACACCATCGATAGCACATACCTCCAGGATACCTAGCCCTGAGCATTTCCACCAGGAGGACACAGTCCAGCAATGGATGAGGTGCCCCTGGAGAAGTATGAGACATTCCTAATCTAGCAACTGATGATAGTCCTGCTTCAAGCAAAAGGTTGGGCTAGAGGGCCTGCAGACATACCTCTCAGGCAACCTGGATGTGGTTCTATTAACTTTTTTAAAAGCCTATGATACAGATCTGAGCACAACCTGGTAATACCTGCCTTTAAAGGTTGTTTAGAGGCAACACCACATGAAAACCAAATAAAGAGCAGAAGTAGTGGTTTCAAAAGATCACTCTTTCTGTCCATTTTCAGATCTTAGAAGCACAAAGACAAATTCAGTGCTTTTTCAGTCACTCGTGTTAGTAGGGATGGCTGCAAAAACATGGCTAATGACTACACAACACAGTGCTCTTAAGTAAATGCGTAGGCTAATTCTGAGCAGAGGAGCTTAACTACTTGAAGCACTAGAGATGTATTGCATCATCCCTTCATTTTTATGAAAGGTACCTTGATGTTGCCTTGAAGAAAAACCATGTTTGGATTTGAAAGTAGGCTGGGCATCTGGAGCCAATGCTCAATGTATACAAACAAGATGCTTCTACAGGGAGGAGCCAGGGCTGGAAACTGGTCCAACATGCATTGAATTCTAGCTGTTTCGAGTTGTATAGACTGTTTAAAGTGCAGTTCACAAACAGGAATGAGTTAAGACTGAGTGAAATGAGCTGTTTCATGAGCCACTCTATCAGGGCAGACTGGAAATTGTAGCAAGAAGCCCTTTGCAGGCCAACCTGAGGGGCCCGTTTGCTTTTATATCCTGACATCTTGCTATAGAAAAGTAAGAATTGTTTTGAGGTTTGTCTTTGCGCCTAGTCCTGCCACTCAAGATTAAATCTCACAGACAAAACAAGCTGTTTGGGAGGCGGACCAAGAATGCCTTTACAGTGAAGAAAAATATAAACACTCAGCCAACTGTGATTAACTATTGAATGCAAAACACTCCCTGGGTTTTGTTTATTTGTAGACTGTAGAAAAAGCTCCCAAATGATGCCATGCATTCGGTGTGAAAACACCTCAGCCTCTGCAGCCCACTGTTGCCAGGGGAAGGAAAGGATTTTGTCCAAAATGGTTTGGGGGGCTTTTTCTTTATTTTTTTCCTCCCAAATCTGTTGTTTATCTGGCTTTGCAAAGGCGATGTACCCAGCTTCCTCTCATTGTGCATATTCCTGCCTCCAGCTGCTCACACCTGAGCTGGACTTTGGCTCCTTCACCTCTCTGTCCTCTGGGCAGGATGGGCTAAGAGCACCTGGCTCAGCTGCAGTGCTGCCAGCAACACTGCCGTGCATGGGATCCTGGTATCCTTTGAATGGTGCCCAGATGAGCATGGAAAAATTAGCATTAAAACCAAAAAAGAGACCAAAAAAGTGTTTGTGAGCAATTGCCTATTGCTCAAAGGCAACTCCAGGCATCCTCAGGCTTTGAGGTGCCTGCTGGAATGATGGTGTACAAAGAGCTCGAGCCCTTTGCAGTGTCCTTCGTGTGCATATTTACCTGTTTGTGTGAGTGAAATGGTAATGGTTCACGGGCAGTTCTAGATTTCAAGGAAAGGGAGAGAGGGTGCTGGCAACTGGGATGGGAAGGAACAGAGGCTCATTTACCACTGTGCTGCTGTCCTGTCTGGAACAGCACTGCTGAGCACAGTGCAATTACCCTGTCCTGGGAGGTCTGACTGCAAAGTATGTCTTGTAAATGTGCAGTAAATGTTTATATGGAATTTTATTCTAGTTTTATAATCTAATTTAAATCAAGTGTGACGCCACTGGGGCCATGCACAGTCTGGGTGCTGTGTTAGTGCTGTAAGGGCTAAAGGTGGAGGCAGGTATGTGGGATTGTGCAGGATTGCTCTTCAAGGTCAAGGAAGTGCAGAAAGTAAGCAGTGTTAATTGGGAAAGAAAAGCAGGATTATTAAGACTCCTTCGGCTCCAGTTTCCTAAATTACAGGAGTTGACACATTTGTATTTTGTCATTAACTTACTGGTGCATCTTTAGAGGTGGCACTGGACAGGCCTGTTGGGAATTCTAACATTTAAAGCTGCACTTTCATCCCTCTGCTGTGCGCATGCATCCGAGCCCTCAAAGGGACGGGCCGTACAGGACAGCTCCCTCCTGTTTCAACAGTAGTTATCAAATGAGTGTTAATTAAAGCACGGGCTCTGCAGTTGTGTCTGCTGACTGGACAGCACCACGCGTTCCATGAGGAAGGCAGAATCAGGGCTCCTCAGTCCCAACTTCCCAGGCTGGGCCTTTACCCCTGAAGCAGTAAAACTGTAGAGGGACAGTCTTAACAGCAGATTAAACAAAAAGAGCAAATGGGATTTGACACAAACAGGCTCTTATTAAGAAACCAGTTGATTTTTTTTTTTTGGTTTAGGGTTTTTTCTTAAAGGACTATTTAGCTTATTTCAGTAAGTATAAAGTCACTTTGGGCTGTTCCCTGACGTTACAAGTAAGAGACCTCTGCATTAACTCTTCTGCCATTTTACTATGTTACTCTTTAAAAACAAAGCAGGATCCAAACCATACTGCAGCAGTTTCTGTACGTGTAAAGAGCAAAACTGATAACATCTAATCAGCCTCTTTGCCAAGGCAAGACAGCAAGAAGTTCTTGCTTTATAACATTAAAAATGCTTTGTAGTTATATAGGACTTTTCGTGTGAAGACATCAAAGCACATTACAGGTATTAATTAATTAGGTTTCACAACACCCTTGTGAAGTATTTGTGTCCATTTACAAACAAGGCACTGAGGCAAAAAGCAGGGATGTGGCTCATCATGGGTGGCATGTCTGCCCCATGGACTGGGGCTGGGGCCTGGCTGTTCCCTGGTGCTGGTGTGAGGCTGGGAAACGGCTCCATCCTCAGCCTGGGTCTCTCCTGCCGCATCCCAACCGCACTGCCTGGGAGCGAAGGTGCTGGGAATGGTAGCACAGAGGTTCCTTGGCTGTCCTCAAGGCTGTGTCTGAGCTCGGACACGCAGCAGAACAGGCTCAGTGCAGTGGCATAGGAGCACTGCAAGGCAGACGGCCGTGTTCCTCCTCGTGCGGGCTTGGAGCTCTTCACCCCACGCCATCACGCGGCATAGCCATGTCCTGAGTCACCAGCCGCGAGATTTCATTCCTTTAAGACTATTGCCTAAAGCTGGAAGCCTGTTGATGCTGGTTGGGAACAGGCAGTTTCCCCAGGAGCCCACCAGCCCACTGTCAGCTGTGTGGTCGCCTGCCTTGGCTCACACCGGAGCCCAGCGCCAGCCATGCTTCAGAGGCTCCGGCGGATGCCAGGCATGCTCAGTGCCCATCTTCCAGTTGCCCTCAGGAATCAGGCCTGTGTAAGGCAGCAATCCATGTGAGTCTGGTCAAAGAGGTGAAGAAGCCGCCACCACTCTCCCATTCGGCAGCTGCATGGCTGAGAGGAGCCACTGTGCTGGCAGAGCTTCCAAGGATTTCCTCTCAGAGCCCAGCCAGGGGCCTAATCCCAGTGGGAAAAGAGACGGCGCCCATTGGCTCTACCACCCACAGCAGCAGAATCCCCTTGTGGAGCAGCACGAGTGTGTCCAGGAGAGACAGGTTAGGGCGAAGGAAGCACGTGGGTCCGGTGCTGAGCATGAGCAGCTGGATTAATACGCAGCCAGGCTGGAAGCCGCTTTCCCAGCAGGAAAGGGTGGGGGAGCATTTGCATGCCACTGCTCCAGCAGCAAGGTATGCCTGCCTCTCAGGAAACTGCCCAGAGCCCTTTGATCTGCAGAGAGAATAATGGACAAATCTGATTTAATAGAGGTCAAATTAACATAGATTCCATTGGCTAAATGGGGAAAATCCTTAAATAGAAGATGTTCCTTAAGGAAGAAAGAAAAAATCAGATTAAGACCAGATGAGCCTTGTCCAACTAAGAAGCATAAAATATTCTTCCCAGCATGTTGTGGTTATTTTGTAATAACCATGCATTGCACTGATATGCCTGTGTAATTGCATACAGGGAGAACAGGAGTAGCATGTAGTATAAAATTGCCAGACACCATCAGCTACCATGAAGTAAAACCTATTCATAGTGGTCCACATGTTTCCCTTATCTTACATTTCAGTAATTCCCTTTCTTGTGTTGTTTTGCCTGAATAAGATTATAACTTTTTTCCCAAGATTTGACCCCATAACACTTCCTTGAGGAAGAGGGAAGTGCCTTAGAAAACCACCTCATTGTTTCGTTCACTTTCCTTGAATCCTTAAAGTTCAACCTACGACAGTTTGTAAATGAAAGATGCCAGATGATGTAGTATCTGCTTCCAGTTCTCCTTGATCTCACCCGAGTTTTTGATGTCTGAACTGAACTGAAACGTGGAAATTCCTCTAAAGGCTGCATAACTATGTAAAAAAAGAAGACAACAAATCCAGCTGGCTAAGGCACAGTCTTCAGGCCCCAGTTCAAACATAGCATTTAAGCACTTGCTTAACTTACTAATTGAAATCAATGGGATTTCAAGCACTCCGCTGAAATGGGAGATTCCGTGGACAACATTTGTGCCAGTACATTTGTAATACAGAAATCAAGTCGTGCCAGGTTTATTTTGGCTTCGGTTTTCTTTGTGGTGGTGATTGACAAATCCACAGAATTGGACTCATACCAGAAAGGTGATGACTATAAGAGAAGCGACGACAAGAAATAATAAATTTTGAACTGGCAAACACTTTAACTTGGGCAAACTGTAAACCTCTATGTAAGGGAACAAAGCGGTCCATTTATGCTGATAGATGCACTCTTTTCAGGAAGACCTCCAGTTAATCAGCAACTAATGTGCTGGGACAGCTAAAAATTTTGAAGTAAATCCTTTTACAAGTGGTGTAACTACTCTGAAGCTTTTGGAAATGGGCGGGTTTACATCACTCGATAGTCTAGTCATATAATCTTATAATCACTTTGAAAAGATTAATTTCCTGGAGAAAAAATTTCATGCTTTTGCATTGCAGGCAATAGGACAGAGCTCAGCATGGTAATGGATTTCGTGTCTGTTGCTGGAGGTTGTCCAAACCCACCCCACTAACCAATAAATCACTGCCTAATTGAAAAGATTCGCAGAAACAGATTACAACATAGGGGATGGAACCAGTACGGTAGGAATTAGACTGACAATGTCCATACGTAGGGTGTGGTGGTGATCTTACAGCTTGCCCCCACTTGCCCTTCTCCCTCCTCTTCCTCCTCCTGCCACTCCTTGCTGCCTGATCACTCCCTTCGTCCTCCACACCGGCTCCAGTACATAGCTGGTCGCATGACGATGAGTTTGACTCCCTAACCCCGAGAGAAAAAGAAGCAGCATTTTTTGGTTGAGTTATTTTTTCCTATTTTAGTGAATTGACTCATTACAGTACGAGCGAGGAGAGCACAACTGGGGAAAACCTCAGTCCTGCCACGGACACGAGCAGTTATTCCGGCTTTAGCCACCTCATGATACCACACCTTGACTGTGCCCTGGCAATTTCCACTTTACTGACACAGGGCAACACGGACAAGTTATTGCCGGTACATCAAAGAGCTGGAAAATATTAATCAACAGCACCTCCGAGCTATTAGGCATAGACTGTCGTTAGATAAAATCGTAAATAATGAAATCCCATGAGGATGTTGCACAACAAGTATTGAAGCAAAGCCCATAAAACTCTTCTTCGCTGCATTTGAGTGATTTCCTTCCACAGAAGACATCGTTTTCTAAAAGTAATTTTTTTTTTTTGCACAGCAAACTCATGCTGGGCAGAGGCGGGAAGGGCCCCAGCCCATGTGATGTCAGGATAAATATGTGGGAAGCCAATGCAGCAGAAAATCCAGCCAGAGGAATGTCTGGTGCAGAGCGAGTGGCGCAGGAGCGGGCTGGCTGCCGCTCCCACCCTCCATGGCGCCCGCGAGGTGCGAGCGAGTGCTCAGGCTCTGGCCACGGCCAAGGTCTACGTGGGACAGCCCCGCGGCTGCAGAGCCTCAGCCTGAGGTTTGTCTCCTGCTCATCCACCTCCTGAGGGGATGCCATCCCAGAACGCGTGTTTCCCTCCCGAGGGTGCGCTGAGTGAACTGGATGGGCTTGTCTATCAGATGTAGAAGCAATTAGCCTGGGCTTTAATGAAGGATTTTATTTTAGCATCTGACTGTAGAAAACCTTAACAAAAGACCTTTGCACTAGACTCTGCAAATTTGTTGTAAGCAACAAGTAACAAGAGCAGATTTAGAGATTAAGATAATAAAAAACACTGCACTCCCTTGCCCAAAAGCCTATAAATCAAGACTTTGGCTCTTCACTGCAGAAATGCTCTCAGATGTAATTGAAAACAGGCAGCACCAATCTGAAAGGCTTCAGCGAGTTCAGTTTGCTATGGCTTGGGTGAGGGGGTTTACAGTGCCCCTCAAGAAGAGGCTCCCCCTTCCTAATTAACAGGTCAGTAATGTGAAACCCTGTACCACCACCTTGCCTGTTGGTTTCATCTGAAGCTGACTAGGGATTCAGCAGCAAAGAAGCATACACCCAAAGCATGTGGGTGAGGATGTCCCTGTGGGCCCACCACCATCTGCACACTGAACAGGCAGGGCAAATCACAGGGCAGAGGCACATGGGTGAGCAGAGGCACAAGGCAGCTGGCTGTTAGTTTGGGGGTGAAGAGAAAGGACTCCTCCAAGCCTACTGTTTCTTCCCATCACGTGCCTGGAGTAGGACGCATGGTGCCACCACCTTACAAATGGCATTATCACCCCACATGGAGCATATCCACGATGGTTTCCCTTCCAGGAGACCACCCTTGGCTTTGCCCCACTGAGGGGGAAGATCCCAGCACCTCCAAAATGCTAGAAGATCCACTATGACAAAGAAGAGTCACCTTCTTGGTTTCCTCATTCTGGATAGCATTCATACCTCAGAGCCCCATCAATGGCAGTTCAGGTGTCAAGCATGATTTGAACTCAGAGGCTGTCTAAAAGATGCTTGTACAGGAAAGTTGTGCTGGCATAAGACAAATCATCATGCATATTCTTCAGCTGAGCTGCTATTGCTTTAGAAAGTGTTTAATTCAAACTAGAAAGGCTGCTTTTATCCAGAACCATCCAGAAGATGACCATAATGCTGTAGTTATGTATCAGTAATAAACAGCAAAGCTTGCCATGAAGAGAGGAATGAGCGCAGCAAGTAGTTCTGTAGAGCACTGCTGCTAAGCTGGATCAAGGCAATAGAATTTATAGCTGCTATTATCTGCATGAGGTATATTTATGACTCTACTCCCCATTGCTCTGATATCTTCGGAACTCTCAAGATTTGTATATTCATTCCCACCACATTCCTGTAGGTAAGGAATTTGCAAACAAGAAGCCCAAATTGGAGCTTCTCCGTGCAGCATGGAGCAGGTTTTGGAAGGTGGGGAAATTTAAGAGACCTTCAGCAGTTACAGACACATCCATGAAACTTAACCAAGTAATGTAATGTAAGTAGTTGGGCTATCTACAAAGTAAGTAGCTAAATTGCTTAGGGTTGGGCTGTGCAAGAGTTCAGACTACATGATGACAGTGAGTCTTTATCACGTCAAAATATACCTGAACTTGCAACCTAAGCAACCCTGATCTAAGACTCCTTGATACAGGATGCTTAGAGGCATAGGAAAATAAAAATGCTCTGAGCCCTGAGATTTATAATAGGAAGGGGAAATAATAAGCAAGTTTGTATAAATGAATGTTTGATCATTTTATTTTTAAAATAGACCTTAAATTCTGTCCCTAATTCTTCAACACCCAATTTACTGTTCATTATTTTGAGCAACTACTTATCTCACATGAAACAGTAGAAAGGGACTAAGACAACAGCTGGGATAAAGGAAACAGCATTCCTTTACTGTTACTCAGGAAACTTTCACGTTAATATGGGGAGGTCTATATTTTCATGACATTTTGCCTACATTTTTTAATGTGACATCAATTGTATTGTATTCCAAAGTGAAAATAACTTTTCTTCTTCCTGTCCTTCAAACAGGGGAAGACACCCCTGAGCAGAGCAGGCAGACTTGGTCAGTTTTTAGGCTGAAGCTGTTCTCTTCAGGAAGGGTCCTGGGCACTACAGCTGGGAATAGTTCTTCTTCATTCATGCTTGTTGCCATAGCCTCACAGGTGCTCTTGGGCAAGCTTGGCCTCAGTTCACCGTGCTGTTCAATGATGATAATTATTCATTCTTACCTTGGTGAGCTTAATTAATACTTGTACAGCACTTTGAGATCCTTGGATGAAAGACTCTGTTGACAGACAAAATACCTTTATGGTGACTGTCAAATTAAGGTCCACTGAGCTTCCTCAGCAATTGAAAGGTTAATTAGCTTGTGCCAGGAGCCTGCTAGCCCCAGCAGAGACAGAATGCCGGGATGGAAGTGTCCATCTCTGTCCGCTCCTCACTGAGCAGCTTTGTTGAAGGGAAGTCCTTCTCTATTCACATCTCACTGCTGGGAGATAACGTCCGTGCAGTACATATACACACGCATCTTCATATGGTTGTGTTGAAACCATTTCCCTCTTCCTGTGATCCCACATCCCAGCCAGCAGGGAGGAAGGCATCAAGCTTCTGCTGCTGGAGCTTGGCAGGTTACTTTCCCTCCACACATGAAGGCTGTGAGCACCTCTCATCCCCTTGGCAAGCACTTGTCATCTGCAGATGAGAGCCTTCCTGGAGGAGCCCAAGGCTGGCGCTGGAGGCACAGGCAGGAGAATGAGCTCTTCAGTGCAAGAGGTGCTGCCCAGCTCATGGCAGGAAACCAGCTGCATTTCCTGGGCAGGTCACGGCGTGGTACTGCACATGGGAGGAAGGTGCCTGTGAGTAAACCCTGCATTCATTAGGCATAACACAGTGTCTTGATATGCAAATAAGGGGAGCCTGCACCTCCCTTGGGGACCCCATCCTCAGGCACCACATGAGAAATCTGAAATGACAATTTTAGCAAAGGGGAGCTTTGGGTTTGGTTTGGTTTTGGTTTTGGTCTTGGTCTTGGTCTTGGTCAGACACTGCAGCTGTATTCTCAAAGCTGAGACGATCAAAAGGCCACGGCACAGTTTGCCTTTGCACACTTTGCTCTTCCATGCACCATCACAGCTTCAGGTGGGCAGGTCTTTAGAGTGGTGCTTGCAGACCCCGCTCGCTGCGGTTCACACAAGGCCAGAACAGCTCACGATAAGCACGTCAGCTGCTGTACGGGCAGAACATCGCACCCCAGGTTCACAGCATCGTGCTTGTGCTGATTCAGCTCATGATGGATCTGCAGAGGGGGGGAGTTGTTAAAACCTTGTGGTGGCTTGTGGGAAAAGAGGAGGTGTCCTTGCCAGCAAAACCAGGGACAGCACCAATCCTGGGATCCCCTGCATCTCAGTGTGTCTCTGTCAGCACCAGTGCCCTTCGCTGAAGCACTAGCAGCCCAACTGGGCAGTTCTGTGCCACTGCCCTTGTGAAGGAGAAAAGACTGGCTGCGTTTCCACTGGTGATGGTATCTGCTTGCCTCCTGCATGGTTTTTCTGTAAGCCAGGACAGGGGGGTACGGTTTGCTGGTGGTTTCCTTTCTATGCTCTCTCTTGCTATGTGCACTAATCCAGCCCCAAACTGCCTATGTCTGGCACAACTGAGCCCGCCTGCCTCTCGTTTCACAGCCTTCCTGTTGCAGAGAGGATGCCCAGCTTTTGCTGGGCTGGTGTTTGCCTTAGCAGAGAGCAGCACTCTGCTGGGTGAGTCCAGCCCTGGTGCCCTCCTTCCCCTGCACAAACCATGACCATCCTGGCAATGGCTCCTCAGGTACCATTTTCTGCCTGAGCATCACAGCTCCAGCTGTGACAAAGGCATGCTGGATTTTTCGACCCTTCTGCTCTCTGGAAGTATTTAAGGGCAGAAAGCATAAACCTCTGGTACTAAAAGCTCTGCTTTCTGGCCAATCTTCCCCTGGGAAAAATCCCTAAACAAAATCAATCTCTCCTTTCCCTGGGTAGGAGATACTGCAGTTCGACTCATGGGATTTTAGACCACATCTCGTATGTGTATGTTTACCAAAAGGCAGCATCTTGTGCCCCAGCTAATTGCCTTTTGAAGCAGCCTGGAGGAGAGAGCGTGAGGGTTTCTTAGAAGATTAAAAGTAGTAGTGAAAGTCACAGGGCCTTTTTCCTTTATACAATCGAAGCCAAATTTGAGTAGTAACCCTTCTGATGTCTCTGGGGGGAGAAGATGTGACGTCTTGAGGTAAACCACACATCCCGTAACTACTACTGTGCCATCCGTGAGCGCTGCCTCGCTGCAGAAGTGGCAGAACTGCTTTTCAGCAAAAGTCACCACTGTTTTTTGGAGGGGAACGATTCCAGTCAGAGAAAGACTGGGCAGTGGGGAGGAAGAAAACCCGACCGCAATAAAGCAGCCATTGAACCTGAAAGGAAAAAGACGTCAGCATCTCCGGCAGGGGCTCTCCTTTTTTTCCTGGTATATCCGTGAACCATAATTATGCGGAAAGAAGTCGTGGGTGGGACGGGCTTACTGACAAGCTGAACTGTGTGACCTAATGCCGTGACGTTGCAAGGGAACAGCGGTTGGCTCACCCACCTCATGGGACCTGCAAACTCAGGGTGGGCACCCACCTGCGTGTCTTCGTTAGCCTTCCCCTGATTGATGGGGTGAGGAGGGTGTCCCTGCTCTGGCAGAGGCTCACTGACTGGGAGGCAGCCAGGCGATGGTGGTAATTCAAGGAGAGATGGTTAGGGATAGCAGAGGAAAGGTCTAAGTGCTATGGGAGCTGAGCTGCATCCCATCTACTTTCCAAGAGAGGCCTAAACAGGGATTGAAAGCCCAAGGAAAGGGCAATTTGGAGCTCCTGAGCTCCTCGCTGATTCAAAGGTGTGCCCAAGGAAAAGCTGGTGCTGAGCTGCAGGTGAAGACTGGGACTCTTGCTTTAAAATTTGTAATACGTAGAGTTTGAGGTAAATGGTGCAGCTTATTGAAACCCTAAATCCCTCTGAGGTGTCCCTGCTGGGACACACAGGAAGGAAGCTGGGGCCAGAGGAAGGGACTTGAGCACTTTGGGGTGGAGCCTGGAGGCAGATGTGGGGCTGCTTCAGACCTCCCATCTTAAAATATCACTGCAAGGTAGCTGACGAGAGCCCAGCTGAAGGACAGACATAAGGAGAGCTTCTTAGCCCCTTGCAAGGTCATGCTCCATCTCTCATTCATTTAAATAAACATTGGCAGATCACTGAGGTGGCCAAGGAATGACTACAGGCAAGGTCTGAGGTGTAGACCTGTCTGTCCCCAAGCCTATGACTGACATAGAAATCTAAGTATATCTGTAGCTGAGGACTGAGGTGTGCTCTCCAAGTTAATTAAGGATATACAGCCCTGGAATGGCATGGAAAGCTACGGGTTAGATCTGTTGTGAGGAGGCATCTTCCACCATTGACTGCACTAGAGGTTGCTCTTCAGTTCTTTCAGGACAGCGTTTTCCTAATCATCTCTTCCAATCTACAAGTTTTGGTACCTTCCCATCACTGATCCCCCCCAAAAAACGGGGGGGGGGAAATGTGCCTGTTCATCTCATTGATACAAATCCAATTGTCAGGATGTCTTTGATGTGACAGCGCTGGGATCACCACTTACGTGCCTTTAAAATCTAGGATAACCATACTTCTAACATCCCATCACCAAATGGTGTTTCCTGGTATTCCCACCTCTCTCCCACCCACAACCACCAAGCACTGCAGGGACACAGGATCTCAGGTCAGCACATCACAGTGACACCCATGCCAGGATGGACATGCCGTTGGCAGTGCCGAGCTCCTTATCCCGGGACCACCTGGCAGTGGGGTTGCCTGCAGTGCCAGCACAGCCATCCATGGTCTCTGATGTGTTAATGCCCGCGTTTACAGGCTCCCCCGAGCGAGAGAGCACAGGGATGTTTAGGTGGCTGAACCTCCTCCTGTTGTTTTAAGGGTTCTGGCAACCAGTCAAGAACAAAAGCTGAGACAGCCAGTTCCCGTTTGCAGGCACGTCCCTACATTTCAATGTGGCAAACCTTGTGATTTAGCAAGTGAGAGCCTTCTGCCCCAGGGCTGTTAAAAGCTGCTTTTTTAAAAGCAGGGGGGAAATAAAGAAAGAAAGAAGAAAACAAACCTGTCAAGACTTCCAAGAAAATGAGAAAAACACCAGTGTGGATGGGCTGCAGGACTGGGACCAGGCTTCTGACTGTGCCTCCATGCAGGGGAACCTGTAGACTGAGAGTCTGGCCCTTTCAAAGCCGCTGGGGGCTTTTGTTTGGTTGTTTGATAAGCTTGTACTTAAGCAGATGGGAACACAATGCGAGTGGCTTTTGCTGCCTTCATGAATAATGAAGACCATTTGATGCTTTTCTCCCCAAAAGTGAGTATCCCCCTGGCTGAAGTGGAACATGTTGGCTCATAGGACAGTGCTCATCAGTGGAAAAGGACAAATTTAGTCAGTCTAGTCTAATATTTTCCGCTACTGCAGGCTGTGGCTGGTGGGAGCCTGAACCTGACAGGCTGTGCACCCTCGCCAGGGCCAGCCCCTGGCATGGAAGCAGCAGGTTCTCACATGCCAGGTCCCCATGGGCTCGTAGGTAGGCATGTGTGCATACACGCATGCACATGCATGTGTGTACATGTGTGTGCCCTCCATAGAAGAGCCAAAGGGTGTTTGTGGTGAGGCAGATCCCCTATTGGGCTAGCTCTGGAGTCCCCGGGCTCCATCAGGGTGGCAACGGGCAGACACAGGTACCCAGCAGAGGTCCCAGGCTCCCTCAGAGGGATGCAGCCGTCAGCTGGTGAGCTCCAGGATAGGTCCAGACCTCCGTGGTTGCTGCAGTTGCCAGCATAGGGTTCACAAGCCTCAAGGCAATGTGCACAAGTTGCCTCATGTCATGAGTGGTGACATCCTTGCGCGGGAGGAGAGCAACCTGCCACTTCTGTAGGGTACCAAATGCAGCAGAGATGTGGCTGGTGGCAGTCTTGAGCCCCTAACCCTCACAATGTCCCTACAAGCTGTCCTTGTAGGAGCCTGCTGGCACTCTTGCCCGCATAGCCGGCCTGCCTGTCTTCTTCCTGCAGCTGCTGGGTCCTGCTGCTCCCAGCCCCAGCCTCGGGCATCGCAGCTTGTCACAGCCTGCACTGGCACTGCTGTCTGAAAGGCAGCAGGGAGAGAGCAGTGGGGATCAGGCCACTTTCTTATGGCTTCTTGGCTGGTCGTTTGTGTGCAACCAGCAGTGGGGCTACCCCTACCAGTGAAGTAAAGAGTGTGCCCCTGGGTACCTGGCTGTGCATGCCAAGCCTGGTATCTTAAATGAGAAGCTATTGAAAAAGCCAGAATGCAGATAGTGTCCCTGGACACACATAATGGTGTCGGTGGGAGAGCTCTGTGGCACAGCACCCAGCTGCAGAGCTGGTACCCAGAAAGCCAGGAAGCAGTCACCTTCTTTGTTTTACAAATAGGTATTGCCTTTGGAAGCAGGATCAGTTGTAACATATTTATTGCGAGAATGAAAGACAAAAAGCAGAAGACTCTGCCAAGAGCAAGTGAAATGGGCTTACTTTTTAAAGAACTACCACAGGACCAATTACCTTTCCAAGTAATTAAACATTGTGAAAGGTTATTAACGTGCCGATAATAGACAGCTTTGCAAACTGCCAGCACAGCATGATCTGACAGAGGATGGCACAATGGCAGAGAGCAGGACTGCTCTGCCTGCCTGCCTTTGCAGCACCATGGGCTGGATGTGTGCGCAGGGACCAGCCCAGGGGCCCGAGGGTCCCAACACTTCCAGCTGGGCTGAGTGCCTGCAGGGCTCACCCTTGCTGGTGGGGGGGCTGCGGGATTGCAGCTTCCTGCATGGAATGGATTGGATTGGATTGGATTGGATTGGAGCATCGCACCCCAACCCAGGGCAAGGCAGCAGGTGTCTGCAGGCAGCCCAGGGCCTGTCCGCACTCGCAGCCCGATGCAGGTTAATGTGTCTTAGTTCTCTTTAAACTGACTCGCATCTGCAAACACCGTCTCCTGTTGTGGACCCAGTGGTATTTTAGCACGTGTCACTAACCCCGCTGTGGAAGCAGGCTTGCAGAGGGGTGGGATGCCTTTGCCTGAAGCCACATCTGCACTCTGTCACTTCCACTGCTGTCCTATACCCCTTCGCCAGCTCCTGAGGGTGCCCCCGCTGTGTTTCCCTGGGCTTCAGGCTCACGCTTTGGGAGTGCTCTCCCAACACATCGCCATCTAAAAGGTCTCCTGTGAGCAGGGGCAGCCCTCACTGATCCCAGCTCCTGGGAAGCTCCTGGAAGCCTCAGGATCACATCCTAGCCAGAGGGATGGTAGATGAGCAAACACTTGGCCAAGCAACCACCTCCTAAGTCCTTCACTGAGACCTGAGGTGGAAAAGCTGTGCTTTCAACTCATCTTTCTGTACTCAGCAGCAAGAGGAAGAAGGCGGAGGAAAGAAAAGTGCAGGCCGTGGTGGAAAGATTCAGTAACATCCTGGGGGAGAGCATCCTTGTAACCCTCTTAAAACTTGCCCAGCATTATAAAAGCTTGGTACATTTTCCCGGACTCAGTGTTTGTGTTGGCATGACACCATGCATTGCTTTAAAAGAACTTAAAGTACCTTTGCATGTAGGCTGTGTGCAATCCGAGCTTCTAGGTCATCCTGCTGCTTTCAAAAACCCCGTTCTGTATTCCTGAGCAAGCCAGCAGTTTATTATGGGAGGTGTTTAGACTGGGGCATTTAAGAAATACTACATAATAGCAGTCTCCACCTCATGTCCCAGAATTTGGCTGGTATTGCTGGTACTTAAGTGCCATCAGGATAAATGCAGAACTAAACCAAATCAGGGCAGTTGGTATTTTCCTGCTGTGATCTTGTAGGCTTTCCAGGGGCTTGGGTACAAAGAGCAAGGTACTTCCTCATGCATGGATTGGGCTCTCTCTAAGCACAAATGGATAGGAGCAAGGCTTTCAAGATATGCTCCCATGGAGCGAGTGGCCTCAGTTACAGACTCTGGGCAGCCACAGTTTGCAGCATGTCCAGTGGTTCAGCTTCCTGGTGCATCAACAAGATGTGGGGGCAGTGAGAAGCCGAGTGCCATACGCTCCGTGCTACATAGCAGCTTGTAACTCTGCAGCCAGCAGGGAATCACCAGGATGACTGAGACCTGTGTCCACAAGTCCACAGGGTACAGCGACCTCAGCCCAGTGGGAATGCTGCCATGCTGCTTCCCAGAGTGAGGCTGCACAGGTCTGGGTTTGGTTTCATGCACTGGCAGTCCTGTGCCATCCTTATGGGTGGATTGCTGGGGTAGAGCCTGTCCTGGATGGCAAGAGAGGGAGAAGCCTTTCCCAGATGCTCAGGTGGATCCTTGGTCCATTCTCAGTCCTAAATGCTCAGTTTCTCAGAAAGCATCAATGCTCCTGACAGATGTTTCTTTGCCAGGGGTATCAGAGGACAAAGTACCCCAGGAAGATGGAAAGAGGCTCTAGATCACGAGGACACCCACTGGGAGCCAGGGCACACAGGGATAGCAGCCCAGCTTGCGAAGCCTCTCCTTCCCTCCAGGGCTTTCAGCAGTGCACAGGTCACCATCCTACGAGACAGAAAGGACACTTTACAGGTTCAGTCAGCAATTAACTTTACCTTTGCTTCTCAGCCGTCTGTTCTGCTCACTCCTAGTGAGCTGTGCTGTAGTCCCTCCACTGCCTCAAGCCATGTCTGCAGGCGCTGCGCTGATCAATATTACTTGCTGGAAAAAGTAAGTCTCTCTTATTGGCCACATATACTCCTGACTGCTTGTGTCAAACCCTTCATGTCAGCTGAAGGGAGGCTTACCACCAGAAAGGTCAAACTGCCTCAACCTGATCTGAGCTCAGCCATTAACTCCTGTGCGTTTATTTGCCTCCTGCTATCAGGACTATCTCTGTGTGCCACACACATCCCTTCTCCTCCTCCTCCTCCTTGCTGCCATGCTGCCAGGGAGTACTTCTAAGGGGCTGAAGCACTCATGCAGGAACAATGAGCTGTCTGATAAGCTCAGCTGGGTGATCCACTTGGCCTGCACCAAGTGCTTCAGAGAGTTAAGGTCCAAAACTCTGCAGTTTTGAGAGGCTGTTCCCTCTCCTACCAGCTGAGGCTGCGAGAACACAGCACCCGGTCCTCTTCAGCAGCGTGGCTGTGGGCCTGATCCTGTTTGTGCCTGAGCATGGGCACTTCAGGCAAATTGTTGTCATAGACTCGTAGGATAGTTTGGGTTGGAAAGGACCTTCAAAGCTCATCTAGTCAAACCCCCCTGCAATGAGCAGGGACATCTTCAACTAGATCAGGTTGCCCAGAACCACGTCCAGCCTGGCCTTGAATATCTCCAGAGATGGTGCACCCACCTCCTCTCTGGGCAGCTTGTGCCTGTGTTTTACCTGTCCTCAGCATCTGTTCAGGTGAGCTATGGCGGTGATGATGGGGGTGGAGTACTGCTCCTGAGGTAGGTTTTTGGTCTTTTCCACTGCTCTGACACAAGAAAATGTGGGGTTTGGGGCCCTGCTCACAAAATACAGCTGGAAAATAGTCAAGTCCCTTACAAGACTGAGTAATGGGGAAAGAGCTGGGTCCATGCTCTGCAGGAAGTGCTCCTGTCCCCTAAAACGCCTCCTGTCACCACATCTGCCCAGGCAGCTCTGGCAGCCGCGCTCGGGATCTTGTGGGGAAGCTCCTGGGCATCAGCATGGATGAGCTTCCGTGGGCCCTTTGGCTGCTGGGACCAGAGGTGGTGTCTCTGCAAGAGGCGGGAGCTGGGCAAGGCAGGCTCTCGTATTGCTGAGACAGGTTTGGAGCTGGGCAAACAAACACAGGTATCAAGATAAGACCGTTCATCTCGAGCCAAGAGGTGCCTAGAGCTCGGCTCATGGGATCTCAGTTCCCATCTCTCACATGCCGTGTACTCCGGGGCTAGAAGAGAGCTCTCACCCCTAGGCTGGTATCTCCTGGAGCTGTTTTCTGCTTCCCTACACCAGCAAAATGCAATAAGCAGTGCGTCGTGGTCACTTTTAATAAGCCCTTGGTCCCAATCCACTTTTTGCACCTGCTGCTCAGTGGGTTGGGAGGATCTTTGTTCTGGAGCACTTTAAGAGGGCTGAAGCTGTTTCTGCTTTGAAGTAGCATTTGGCTTTGTCGGCGTCTGGGATCTCTGCAGAGCTGACCTTGTGTGGAGCCAGCAGGACCGCTGGCTACAGCACTGCACCACAGCTGTGCCACGGTTTATTGCCCACACTGCTGCAGGACTGCCCTGCTGCCACCCTGCAGGCATCCCAAGCCCTGAGCATCACCCAACCCTGCTCCAAAAGAAGGAAGAGAGTCACAGCATCTGGCTTTATGCTGTGCTTTTATTTACACTGGGATTAAACAATATCACCTCATCCCTCAGCAGCAGTAAGGGTGGCAGGATTAGTGTCATTACCCTGGACTGGACATATGGCAGCACCCACCCCAGCAGTCACCTGAGATTTCAGTTGAGGGAGTGACTCCCTGCCCTAAAGATACAGTGCACTGGTTGCTGGAGGAAGGCCTGATGGCCACCCTTCTGAAAACAGCAGTGTTATCAGCAGGAGAGAGGGCTCTTTGGCCCGACAGTAGTGGGTAGTAAAATTACTCTGCTTGGTGAAAGGTGTTTGCTGAACCACGTCCTGAAGCCCTTTGAAGAGAAAACCTTCATTCTCCCTTGGATATGCTGCAGTACTTAATAAATAACTGTAATTAAGAGTGAGGTGGTAGCTTAAGAGCTGGTTCCCAGAAGTTAACATCAAAACGCTTGCTCTTAGCACTTAGAGAGACAATATGAAAGCAGGCTTCATGCACAGATGAAAGTAGAGTTGTCAGGAAAGGCTGGAGAGCCCCAGAAACACATACACTGCTTCTTCAGGGAGCTAGAGGAAAAGGTCTTGGGAAGCAGCAGGGCTGCTTCTGTAATGGAAGACCCTTTTGATGAACAGTGACCAAGATGGCACTGGAGTGAGTTTTAAAACAGGAGATGGGAATCTGGTGGAGAGAAGAGCTGAGTGCCATTTTCTGCCCTGCAGCAGGGACAGCCACAGCACCTCTCAGCTTTCCTTCACTGCCGGCTGGCACATATAAGGTGAAGCAGTTACTGTAGGCTTCTTCCTATGAGATGTCTAAAGGGGTGTAAAAAAGAGGAGCGAGGAGAAAGAGGATGATAGATGCAATGGATTTTTGCTCAAAAACAAGTGATCCTGCCCTTAGGCAGGTGTCATGGCATGGTGCTGCTGGGAAGGCTGGAGAAAGAGGTCCTGACTGCAGGCTCTGCCACGTGCTTGCCAAGGGCCAAGTCTAAGCCGCTACTGAGTGCCCTTATCCTCTGCTCCTGTAAAAACATGGTGAAAGGCATTCCCAGGTCTGGGTTTCAGTCTCCTAATTGCTGCCGAAATCAAGAAGCATGAGGAGCCAAGGTCTCATTTGCCTTACAATGATCCTCTCCTGCCCTGGAACCTGGGCTGGTCTTAATTTGTCTATGGTTCAGGCAAGAATGGACTAGGCAGACATACATGTTATCTCTTGTTTTTTTGGAAGGAGGGAGCCTATTGCACAATGAAGCTTGGTCTGGATGCGGATTAAAAATGCATGTGTCTGGGGCACTGCGAGCCAGGCTAGTCTGAAATACTTTGGTCCAAAAAAACAGAAAAGAATTACACAGGGCTGATAAGGGAATGAGGAGGCTTCACGGGACTGATTACTTTGTTCTCTATGGGAGACTGGGATCACTTCTGCATGTGCGAGCCCCTCTTGGCCAGAGGGGTTTTGCATTCCCAGGCCAGAAGAAACTCTCACAAACCCGATGTAAATACATGGGAGAACTTCAGCGTCACACCGGACCCATGGGTCAAGCAGTGGTGGATGGCAGTGTGCTGCTGGTCTGGCCATGGAAGTGAGGTTCTTCACCCCACAAGAGCTGAGGGTTTGGCCTCGGGTGCGCTTCCAGCTTCCTACACTTCTTACAGGGCTTTTAACCAGAGGATTTACAAGTGTCAGCTAATTGCATCCACATTAGCTGCAGCCAAATATTAAAACAGCACTTGAATGTCATTTCAAACAAGCTGTTCCCAGACTAGGTCTCATGTAAATTCGGCAGGATGGGGTAGATGTGCCAAAATCACGTTGGAATAATGTTTGAAAACAACGCTGAAAATGCTTGTGCTTGATCTGAGACATAGGAGCAGGTAGTTTAGGTTTAATGATGTGCTGGAGGGAAACTAAAGAAACAATTCTCAAGAGGAGGCATGAGAAACCCCTGTTCTCTTCCACTCACAAAATGCCTCGGCACTAACACTAGCACTCCCCTCTCCACGCGCCCAGTTTCTGGCCCTCTCTCTCCTCTAGACCAAATACTTTCGCATCCCTTGCTGCAAGGTAGAGCTGGTTCTCCAAGCCCACCAGCCTGCCTTCGGATGTGGTTGAAGCTGTGGCTGGTGACCCCCAGTGACTGCAGCAGTTCCCAACGCCTGGTGAACCTTGGCATTTCTGGCTGAGGAGAGCTGGCGGCACAGCCAGGGAGGGACCAGCCAAAACCCAACCCCTTTCATTAAGCTGCTTTATTACAATGCATGTTTTCCCGTCTCTTTTCATCTATTAACAACTTCAGCCCAGCTCCTCTCACATCCTGAATTAATTCTCTTTCCAGCAAAAGGAAGCACATGCAGATCACCTGCCTGATGTGCAACCCAAGGGGAGAAACATGGCACAGCCTTGTGGTGCCAGCTAAAGTGTGTCTTCCCTCCCCAGCCCTGTCTCCACCTACCTTAAAATCAGACTGTGTGAAATAGGCTAGCTGTTTCGGAGGGAGAATTTCACTTGCCTGGAAAATGAAGGTGCTAGGAACCAAACAGCATCCAGTGGGAGTTTTAGTCCCAAATGCCTGGCTCAGTGCTGAATAATGACCAAGTGCTGAAGGCTCAGCACCAATGGGCTGCCTGATTTCAGAGGTGCCCAAAGGCTTTGAGCCTGAGGTGGGTGCTGGTTTTCCCTTCCCAGGGAGGACCGTGCGGGTGGAGGAAAGCCCATTACTCCCAGATGATCTCCTGTGGGAAAATACTTTGTCCACAAGACAGCTTAAATGGGATTTTACAGCTTTAACTTAAGTGACTTCTCCTTCCCCACCAGCAAAAAGGACACACTTAGGGCTGGGTGAATCCCCCAGAGAGGGTGAAAATGGGACATTCTGGGTCTAAGAGCAGCGCTGTACAAAGCAGCATCCCCACTGTATCGGTCAGGTAATCCCAGAGCCCCATTCTCTGTGCAATGCCTCTGCTCTATCCACTTCTGCCACCTTCCAGCCTGTGCTTGGCAGTGACCCGGTGATGCCATTGCCACCGGTGGCC
>JANRGW010010901.1:7464-19049 GCA_024733675.1 Psilopsiagon aymara
GGGAAGGGAGGGGGCAGTTGATGAGGGACTGCAGTACAGATTTGTAAGTTAGGATTCTAATGCCTTAGACTCATATGCCTTTGAGAAGGATTGCAAGAACACAAGTAGATATGCAAATCTCATTCAAAATATGTCAGAGTATTTGGTTTTGTCCCTTCTCCCAAAACAGCAATTACAGGCAATGAGTCAGTAGCTGTGCTGGAGATATTAAAGTTGTTCTGACTGTGTCAGGAGCTTGGAATGGACTCTACAAAAAGTAGAATGTGCTCCTGTAATTAAGAGTAGTGTTATAATGGATCTATACAAGTCTGCAGGGGCAGTGTTAGTAGTACCATTTCCTAGCCATGGACTGACTTTGAACCTGTCCTTGGAGATGTAGTACACACGCTTGCATACACATAATGACTGCCTCTGATTCATCATTTCTGCATCAGCCTACTATTTCTGTTTGTGTTGTAACATGCAGAATCTGGAAGCGTGTCAAATTCTGTTAAAAATGTATACCTTCCTCAGCAATCCATTGACCACAGCAGCAGAGAGCAAGATTTCACTGAGTAACTGGAAATTTTACCTGGGCAGTACAGACAGGTTTGGTGTCAGACACATGGAGCAGGCAGGCTGAAGGAGAACAGAGTCGATGGCGCAGAGACTCACCACTTACTTATCCCTTACACAACACTTTCTGGCTTGCATGATTAACAGACTCAACAGCATGCAAATCTTATATGCATTTAGAATATATACACAAGATAATCAACTTTCTTCCCAATGTATAGTGCAGAGACACTGTTCTTCCTCTTCCTCTCCCAACCCTGGGGCTGCTGTCACCAAATCTGGCAAGGCAGTACTGAGTTTAAGCAAACATGCTTGATTACAACCGTAACCCTTGGCTGATAGAGTGCAGTGCAGAAATGCAGGAACTGGGCCAATGTGGCTTTACTGCTAGAATCAAGCTGCTTCAGAAATAGCCATGAAGTGGGTGACCTCACATCAGAAGGTTTGTGCTGATAACTGAGAGCTGATTACATTTATTAATTGTTTCCCCACCTTTCTCAACATCTGAATGTCAGGGTTAGTGCTAAGAATCATGAAACAGCCTGATTTCAGGACTAAAACCTCTTTTCTTTTGGCATTATATGACAGTGGAAGTTGTCACATGCATGGGAGAGTATTTCCTAGTTTAAGCCCTACATAATAAGCCTGAAAATCATTGACAGAGATCTGTCCATGCAAAAGTGCTTCCTACCTCTTTTTCTTAACCTGAGATGAATGAGCTTCTTCAAGTGCAAGAGGCTGCCTGGAGAATTCACAGGCACTCTCAAAGATAGCTAACACCACTGGCTTCTGAGATGGCAGCAACAGCCTCACTCTGCTAAGGTCATTTGTTCAGAAGGGCACAACCGATGGTGTCCCCTTTAAGGAAGTAGTGTTGAGGAGGAATTAAGCTTTGCAATGGTTGTGAAGCAGCCTGCTTCGTATCTGTTGGTTCCTTCTCACAAATTGTTTCTCTGGCCTATCTTCACTGAGGCCCAGCCAGATGGCTGTCCTCCAGGCACCAGGCTGAGGAGAACGTTAGTAAATAGTCAGCCACACCTGAACTGCGTAGAAGTCTTTGATGGGATCCTGTTCAGTCAGAAGCTTTATTTGTTGCCACCCGCTTTGTCCCACGCAACATGGTGTGGCGAAGCAACAAGCCAGGATATTTCCTGCCTATCCTGCCTCACCTCATTCCCTCTTCCCACCAATTTCAGCCATTACACTTTTCCTTTTCCTGCTTTCCCCATGGCACAGTTCCAAGCAGGCAGCATTCCGCTCCTCTTCTCTGAGCTTCAGCATCACTGAGGAGATGCAGAGCCTGGTGGGAAGTGAGGAATGTGAACAGAACTGCCTGCTGCTAACAATGAAAAAAGACTGATAGCCGTGAGGCTGCTGTCACCCTCTGCTTATTAAGAGAAGGCCTTCTAGTGGCTTCTCCTTCACACCAGTGGTCCTGCTGTTCCTTGACTGTCTTGATACCATTCAGCTTTTGTGCAACTAACATAAAAACTGAGGAGAGTAATTTACTATTATCACAAGGCAAAGGTGGGCTCTCCCTTGGGTGGTAGAACAGACCCAGACTATTACATTTTTAGGGAACAGTTAATGGTTAAATGGTTAAATCATGCCAAGTCTCAAGTTTTCAATAGTAAAACCCAAATCCCTACCAAGAAGTCAAGGCTGAAAATCTTTAAAAAACAACCAGGTAAAACAGGGGCACACAGTCCTAAGGATAATCCCTGCTTCTCGGAAAGTGAATATGAGCACGTGATCTCAATGCACTGTGATGTTTGGCAGGATGTTGGACTAGTGATGCCAAGTGTGACATCTCTGCTCTTTTCCTGGATCCAGTGATAACATTTTAAACTCCTGCAATAATTTATTTCAATGATAAGTGCTCCAACGGACCAAACAAGAGAAAGAACGGAATCTCATTACCATAAAGGCAAAAGAAATTATTATGGCCCTTTAATGCGATCTTGCTACTGATGAACATAAAATGGTTATCAGTGTCCTCACCACTATTGCTGTGCTACAGTTTGCATCAAGGGCTCAAAATGAAGTCCAGCCTTTCCTAAATTTGACACCCTTCATCTTCACCTTATCTGCTCCCTAACACTTGTCTTTGTGCATTACCAAAAAGAAAGCCTCTCTTTAAAGGAGCTGGTTTTGCTGAATGTTCCATGCCTTTTCAAAGTTCTATATCTAGTTGCCTAGCAGTTTCAGATTACTCCCTTTTAACACAGTTAAAAGTAGTTAGCCTTTCTCCGCTGCCAACTCAGTCTTTGTGGACCAGTTTGCCATCACGTACCTGGAGTACAGGATCCTGCTTTAGCCCAGCTCGCTTCTTCTGCTCAGTGAGATACCAGCTAGATTTCTCACAAAAAGAAGAAAACCAGTTCTGCTGGCAGTTTTGCTCAAGCTGCTGCCCATCCAGTTTCCAAGTGCTCTTCAACTCTTCTGCAGACTTTGGGATTGGGAAGTGAGGAGGAGAGGCTTAGCACAGGAGTCATCCCAGCCAGAAGGGGTGGGGACAGATCATGCAGTGAGGCAGGGTGCACCTCCACATCAGTTGCTTATATTTATTTATTATTCCAGGAGTTTGGAAGGCAGGATGCACACAAACACTATCATGCACTTTTTTTTTCTTTTTTCATCTCTCTAGATACGTGTGATTCCCAACACAACAGTATGGAGAGGAGAGGCTGAAACAAGGCTGCTGAGCCTTATCGCCAGTACTTTTCAGTTTTCTGTGAAAATTTCCCTTCCAGACCTGTACACTACAAAGCAAATGATTTTTGTGTGATGCGGCTATTGAAGATACTGCAGAATATTTACTCAATATTTATATAGCTGAGACATCTAGCATCAGTGGTGCATTTGCTGACACATTGTTAAATTCAGAGATAAGTTTTCATGTTGTATATTTATGCACTTTTATTGTCCATCATAAATGTCTTTAATGGACTTTGAGCTGAATTAAAATGAATCTGTCCAGGCAAACTTGCAGCATGAAAAAGTGATGGAAGTCTCCCTAGCCCAGGGATTAAACATATTGCAGCCACACCCATAAGTATTCCCAACAAGCCCAAAAGTGTTCCAGGTTATTTTTGATTAGACTTGTTTTCAACAAGTTAGAAAGATTTGAGTATGAGCTGGTTGCTACTGTTGGTGGCTCATTGAAATTTTCCATTTCTATTTCCTTAATGGCTTTGTATGCTAGGATCATTAGCTTAGCCCTAAGGCTGGTGTCTACTACAGCTTTAATTTTCTCTGTGTGTGCACATGGTTTGTGTGTGTGTGCACGTTGGAGGAGGAGGAAAGAGGGAGACAGAAGAGCTCAAAGAAAATGACAATGCCATTTCAAGTCAAAGACCAATAAGGAAATTTTGATCCTAAGTGTATATGACAAACAAGTCCCACAGTCACTCTGTACATTCTCAGTGGTACTCTGTGAGGTAGTGACTGCTGTGCAATCTGAAGACTGTGTAAAATAGGTGATGGTTTGATTCAGTTCACCAAACTTCAGACATTTACAATGAGGATGTCTACATGTCAGCAAAGTATCTACACTGCCACAGTTGTCATCAAGATTTAGGGTATGATTCACACTCTATAGGTGTCTTCTTTTGAATGAAATGGATAGTCTCCTAGATGCCACCAGCTGTGCTGATCTCGAGTTTAACAGCAGCCTACCCACCCCATGCAGGCGTAGATTGCTGTGCTGAGTGCATCATCACTCAGCCAAGAGGAGTACCACCTCTGTGTGCTACACGCAACTTAAGATTTGTCATGACCACAGAGAGAGGGTGTTTGTCCTGTCATACCTGTCAGTAGCTCTGCACATCTAGATTGTATAAGAAACCATTAAAAAGATTGCTTGTGTTGCAATGGAGGGAGTGGGGACGCTTCATTGAAAAGACCTGGTTTATGCTTTGATATTAATGGCATCTTCCTTGATCTTGTCTAACCCCATCTGATTGGGCAGGCTGTATGCAGATCCACAAGACTGAAGTCCAGTTTTCCCAGAACTTGCAGAACAGATTGGGCCAGCAGGAGCAGACATCTGATCCCACATGCATCTCATGACTGCAAATCCTGTCTTCATGCCCAGCATCTCTAATTTGGGTGGTTAAGGTGAAAGGAGAGCAAAGGACTTGCTCTGCTGTAATGCAAGCCTTTGCCTGCACACTAATTATGTTTGATCTGCAAATCCTAAATCATTTCTATCTATCTCACATACGTGAAGAGGCTCTCATTCCCCATCAGATAAAATCACCTCTGTAATGGACTTAGGATTATGGAGTTCACTGTGTCCATGCTTTTTCTGCAGTCTCAAAAAAATTATATTTTTTACGCCTGCTGTAAATATCTCTACTTTTATAGTTTAAAAAAGAAGGTGGAATGTGACAGATGAGGGTTGGAATGAGGACAATGGATTCACTTGATCAAACACACAGTTGTCAAATTGTTCCTTCACCTGAAACACACCGCTGGTTTTTGTTTGATTTTATGTCTTCTCCCTGAAAGTTTCACCAATACTCCTCCAATTGCTCCTGATTTTATAGAAATGGAATTTTATAGAAGAGAAATTTTATAGAATGTGGAATAAAATCCCAAATAAATTCCCTATTGGGTTTGTGTGCCAAGGTTTTGGTAGTGGTGGGGCCACAGGGGTGGCTTCTGTGAGAAGCTGACAGAAGTTTCCCCCAAGTTCTGATGGAGCCATTGCCAGCCGGCTACAAGACAGACCCACTGCTGGCTGAGGCCGAGCCCATCAGTGATGGTGGCAGCACCTCTGGGGTAACAGAGTTAAGGGGAAGAAGGTACTGTGCAGGAACAACTACAGCCAGAGACAGGAAAGAGAATATGTGAGAGAAGCAGCTCTGCAGATACCAAGGTCAGTGCAGAAGGAGGGGACGAGGTGCTCCAGGCACCGGAGTACAGATTCCTCTGCAGCCCATGGTGCAGCCTATGGTGGGGTAGTTGTGCCCCTGCAGCCCGTGGAGGACCCCACAGTGGAGCAGGGGAAGAGTGTGAGGAGTCCTCAGCCTAAGGAGGAAGGAGCAGCAGAGACAAAAACCCCTATTCCCTGTTTTCCTGTGCCACTAGGAGGGAGGACATAGAGAAATAAGGAGTAAAGATGAACTTGGAAAGAAGGGAGGGGTGAAGGAAGGTGGTTTTGAGATGGGTTTTATTTCTCATTATCCTGTTCTGATTGGATTGGTGATAAATTAAACTGATTTCCCCAAATCAAGTCTGTTTCACCCATAATAGTAATTACTAGAGGATCTCACTGACCTTATCCCAACCCATGAGCCTTTTGTTGTATTTTCTCTCCCCTGTCCAGCTGAGGAGGACAGTGATAGACCAGCTTTGGTGGGCACCCGGCATCCAGCCAGGGCCAGCTCACCACAATCCTTATGGCAGTTGGCTGTAATTTCAGCTCTATGTCAACATAAAACCCAACATCCTAGGACATGCAAGCCTGCTCTCTGGAGGCAAAATAGAAGGGTATTCTCTCCCAGACAACTACTGATAGACAAAAACCCCAAAAGGCAAGTACGTTGCTAGCATCTAGTGAAAAAGTGAAAGAGATGAACAGAGAGACCAATGGATTGGCTCAAACATGTCACATTTACCATCATCTGGTACAGTATTTGGAGTGCTGCTGGTAGCAGCAGACTTCTCAGAAAGTTGAAATCATTACGGATGTTATATTTGTGTTGTGAAAAAACTGTTCAAAGCAACTATGAGGAGTGATGCTCTGCTTGCAGCCTAGAAGCTGCAGACAAATAAATCTAGAGGGATGACAAGGCTCCTCTCCCTTGCATGGGTTCTGCTGGCACTAGCAGCCTTGGTAAGGAGTTACCATCACCAGGGGTACTTGAGAGGAACTGGTGGAGATGCTCTCATGAAGAGTTAGCAGAGAGGCATGGTGAGATGAGGCCAGAAGAGTGCAGCTCTGCAGGGCCAGCTGTAGCCCAGTGAGGGCTCTGTAGCTGGCTCCTGCCCTGAGAACAAGAGGCATTCTTCTGGACTTTGGGTGGCTACAGGAGCACAGCAGAAGTAGTCCCTCTCACGCATTCAGTGAACAGAGGGCCTTATCAGTGTGCTTGCAACTTGGAGCTGGGTTTGGGGCTCTTGTTTCAGTATAACATATGTTATTCTGCTTCCTTTCCCTCCATCCAGTAAAAGGCTGTATACCTAAACTTATCTACCAAGGCATCACTTGGGAGGGAAGAAATATAGTTTAACGAGTCTGATTTCAGGTTTCTGGCTTTGGTCTCTAGTCAGTGTTTGAATAAAGACCCTTTGAAATTGGACCAACTCTTGTTATTGCAAATCAAGGCTTGGCAGGAGGTTAACAAATACATTCACTGGCATTGGTGAAAACTAGTCTACCAGTTTTGTTCTTTACCATTTACCTAGTGTGGTACTTGGGAGTATGTTGCTGCCTTTGCCTGCAGCAGTAAAAAAAGTCTTCAGGAATTCTCTGATTTGGTTAGTAGTGAGCCATGTCCCCACTCTTTCCCATGCTTTCACATGTGTCTAAGAAGAAAGGCTCCGAAGTCTTTCCTTTGTGGGAGTGACCTTATCTGCTCCATCTGTTGCCACACTGGCAGGCACTGCTGTGTTCCCTGAGCAGAGCACCCATCATTCCTCACAGGACATCAAGACCCAGGCCATGGCAGTTGCTGCTTCTTTGCTATTAATCTTTGCATCTCTTGCCATGCACATTTATTTGCTGCTAAAAAATAAAAGACTCAATCTGTCATCATCTCTCCCCTTTGGCCATCTCCCCGTTGCATCCCTGGCTTTCCACTCTACTCCATTTCTGTGAGTTATCTGAAGCCACTGGTGTCAACTTGTTTCTGGTTGTCCCATTTTTCTTTTGGGTAGGCTAGGGTCAGCTCTCAAAAAACACAACTCCTTTTCTTCCTAAAATCAAAAGTGTTGTTCTGATCACAGGGACAGAAGATCATCTGCAAAAAGTCATATTCAACAGGCATGTTCCTAACTTGCTTGTTGGCATGTACAGCTGGTTGAACCAATAGCTTCTGGGTTTCTCATGCCTGGTTTGGATTAATTTTGACCTAAAATAAATTGTGAGTGTTTAGTCTCAAGTTTCCTGTTTTTGCTGACAGAGCCTATGGGATTTCAGGGGGTGTGTTTTGTGAACTTTATAGAAAAAGGGTGGAGTGTAACTTCAATTATGCCAAAGCAACAACAGGAACTGTTTTATTGCAGGTGACATGCAAAGAGGCATATTAAAATTACCTAACGCTGCCCAGGTGTTTCTAGGTTATTCAGTAGCTCATCACTTTATTAAGAAACACTTTTAATGGAATTTCGGTACAAGGCACATAATTCCAAACAGTAATGAATGTTAATAGCAATATATAAGGAAAATAGTACATTTAGGAGCAATGGCTCTGAAATAGGTACCGCAGATCAGAGGCAGCATCACTGTTGCACTGAACAGCATAAATAGAAACATGAGCAAGACAACAGAATTAAGATTACATGGATAATTGCATGGTTTAAGGGCTGGTTTCCTTATCTAAAATCATGAACATGTGTTATTTGCATTGTTTAAGAATATGTCTTTTTTTTTCTCAGCAAATATTTTGTCTTCTTCTCTAAAACTACATAAAGTTGGACTCCAGAAATGACAAAAGAAGTACTTTTCCTTTCAGTTATCCACCACTCAGACTATGATGTTCAAAGAGTAATTCATTCCTCATATCTAGTTATTGAAAGCTGAATTTTGTATGCAGAGTTTTCCCCATAAAATGCATTGTCTCATACAAAACTCATTTAATGTTCATCTTATGTTTCTGGAACTTTCTGGGAATAATCAGCTAGAAGGTGGTCATTTTGTTTGCTTGTAATTGAGGCTGTGTTTGTTCTGAGATATAAACACACTCTTGGTCTTCAGTACCAATAAGTTGCCTTGGACAAAAAACTGCACCTTGTGCCAGTAGAATTAACCACACTTTCCAGAAGAGGCAATTTTCATGAGTAGAAATCTGGCTTTTCCTCTGTAAACTTCCCGAGTGCACCTGAACTGTTTGACCAAACCTTCTTCGCATGTTTGCTTGACTTTAAAACTCCTGTTTTGCAAAGGTGTCTATGTGTTAGTAATCTTGGACTGCATCCAAACAGCTTTGGACTGCATCCTACAAAGCCATACAGACGCCCAAGTGCAACATCAAAGCAGGAAGTTTAAGGAAAAAATATAAAGAGCTTCTAATTATATTACAAGGTAATTACTATACATAAATAAATCCAGAGCAACCAATGTATTTTATTAAATACATTTGCAGACAGTACCTGCTCCTACCCTTTTACTAAAACAAAATAATGAACTTTGGCCTAGCAGAAAGAAATTACGTGAGTGTAATCCTGCAAATGGTGGAGGATGTGCTGGGAGTGAGTGTACCCACCCTGCAGTCTGTGCCAGTTTGACAAAATCAGTTCTAAGAGTCCCTCAGCATATGCTGGAGTAAACACGTAACGGAGGATCTCAGAAGAGATAAAGGGAAGAGGCCAGCCCATCGTGTGTCTCCTGCTTAGCGTTTCCCAGGGCAGGCACAGGCAGGCACATGGGCAACGTGCATTACGTGTGGAAGGGGGCGTTTGGACCAGGGAGGCCAACCAAACTGCACTCAGTGTCCACCTGGGTCAGAGAGGAGGTTTGACATGTGCGGCATCCAACACAATGATGTGGAAGAGGTTGTCTCCCCCTGTTCGCCCAGACATCTGGACAGCTAAAACTTTGGCCAGGGCTATTTGTGCCAAACCAGCTGTACCAACAAGGACTGAACTCTCAAGCTTGCTCTTCCACCACTTGTTTGCAAACTAGCATGTTTCAAACTGAAGGTTTCAGCACAAGCTTAAGCAGGAAACTCCAAGGCCTTATGAGATTTGCTCTTCAGGGTTAATATTAGCACCTCCAGCCCTGACAATTCACAGCTTTCTGCCTCCTTCTGGTCTGAAAGAAATGGAGCTCAGTTGCCTGGTAGACCCACAATGAGATCTCAGACAGCTCACAAGTTACGGGCCATGAGGCACAAAGCTTAGGACTACCTTATTCAGTCCTTCACAAGTTTCCTTTCCAGGGTGCTTTGGTTTTCCTTTTTCTTTCCCAGGAAGCTATGGAAATGACGGCCTATCTGCACTTGGCACAGCAGCTACCATAAGGCAGGCCCCTTCCAGAGCCTTGTCTTGAGCTGCAGCTGAGACCTCAGGCCAAGCTCATCTGTTCATTACAGCCTGTTCTCCTGGTTCAGGAGGAAAAAAACGACTCAAACCAGAAACCCTTCCCCATCAAGCTGGAAACAAATCCCCAGTCACCTGCCTCTCTTCAAAGAGACCAACAGTCTGAACCACAACTTATTAGCTTCCCCAGATGTCCCAGCTTGCATGTAGGATTGCTCAGGGAGCTGAGATCACCACTTCCTTCTACCAAGCCAGACCCCAGTGGGTTTCCTTTCCTCCTAAAACAGTGAAAACCTTCTTGTAAGCTCAGATGCAAGCAACAAAGTTCTCCAGTGTGTGAATGATCTTCCAGCTTGTTCTCTGGAAAAAGAGGGGGAGGGAAAAAGGAAAATTAGCAATCTTCTCTGCAGAAAGAATTCATAGTATGTCTCTACCATCACAAACTCTAATGAGAGAGTGATATATTGATACTGCTGGAGTAGCATTTGTCTGAAAGTCCATGCAAAAAATAAAACTTTGATATAAAGAAGATAGGAATAACACTGTGGGAGGAAGTCTTGGATAGGCTGGTCCTGAAAGAAGGACCAAGGACTTGCTATCCAGGACATATGACCTCAGTGTGGCCCTGAAGTTTTAACATAAATATGCTGGGTCAGAAATCCATACAAGCTACTGCTCCACCATCCTCATTTGTGCAGAGGGTGCCATACCCACGTGGCTACTTCTGACCCTCTGCCTGTGTTCTCTGTGAGATCCTGCCAGTGTACAGACACTTAAGCTTTCATGTAAGCAGGAACCAGAAGTCTCTGGCTTCCTCCTCTTATTCCAGTCAGGTATCAGTACACTATTCCAACACTCCCTCTCTGGTTTTAAGCTGAAATTAGTGCTTGATCTCTTCCCCTGAAAATTCTTCAAAAGCAGCATGAAAACTACATTTTTAGACAGATAGATAGATAGATATTTTATATATATTTATCCTAAAAATAAATAAAATCACAGCCAGCTCCTTTCACTTCCTCGGAATTAAAATCAATGATTTAGCTGAGCACAACCATTTCCATCGCAATTATACAATTGTGGTAAGTTCTTTCCTGTGAGAAAAGACATAAATGCCAGTATTTTTAAACGTAAAACTCCGACAGCTAAACAAATTCTTATAGAAAACTACATGTTTTGAGAGTTGAAAGCCAACAGTAAGCATGGCGTGACTCAGAAGAACAGCAATGAAATTGCACATTCCTCAGTCAGCTTGTGAATTATGCAAATATAAAGTCAGAAATTAAATAACAGGCTTCTGCTTTACTATTTGTAATTAAGGCTCTTCTTTACCACAGAAGATGCTTTTATAATATAGGTTTATTAAAAGACCTTGTTTATGCTTTCTGCTTTGATGGGATAAAAAGGTTTTGTGGAGTTTGGGAAACAGCTGGTTTCTCTAAATGGAAACTAGATTCTGCACATTTCACCTGGGTATAGTTCAGAGTAGTTTCTGATGTATTTATGTTTGTCTTTTAGGCAGCTGAACTACTGGCAGTCATGTTGCTTACTCCTGAAAATCTCCCAGTGGATCTTCAGGCTTCAAAGGCTGTTAGGAATTCCTCCTATTATTTGGATAATGTATCTTTTTGAGGAACACTTCTTTCTGCGATCTCCCAACAGCAGCTGAAAGCCAGCTCCTTGTCACACTTGTAACTTTCTTTTCTCTTGTAGAAAATGTCTCTCAATTTATCTTACATGCAAATTTTACAAACAAGAATAAACCAGGGGTCTTTTTCTGGGTTGTTTTTTTTTTTTTTTTTTTGGGGGGGGGGGGCGGGGGGGGG